>PVIR01007653.1:0-60115 GCA_004026965.1 Petromus typicus | reverse complement strand
TTTTTTTTTTTTTTTTTTGAGACAGGGTCTCACTTTTATGGTTCAGGCTGGCCCTGAGCTCAGCCTCAAAGTCACATCACAGCAATCCTCCTGCATCTGTCTCCCGATTGCTGGGATTATGGGTGTGAGCCACCATGCCCAGCACTGTGGTATGTGGTACTGATTGCTGCTGGGTGTGAGACTCCACGGCCAGTGTTGTATGTGGTTAACCGGGGATCGAACCCGGGTCCTTGCACTTGCAAGACAGGTGCCGGAACCACTGAGCTAAATCCCCAGCCCATGATTTAAACTCTTGTATTGTCTTCTGTCTCAGAAGCTGAGGCTCCAAGGAGTTATATTAACTCAGCAATTCAACTGCCTCTATCCTTTTAGTTTTTAAATCCTGCAATTTGGGGAAGCCATTTAGCCTAGAATGAACAGAAAAAAATGTTCAGTATTTTTTCTTATTATTAAACTATGAATTTATTATGAAAATGTTAAAGCCCAGAGTTGGAAATTAAATTACGCCAGGTGAAAGTCCATTTCTAGATACAAGTTTAACAATCATACGTCGAAGAGTCCCACATTCTTCACCTGTCATTTGAGTCACAAAGTAGGTGATGGGTGAGCTGAAACTTGTACTGAGTGACAGACAATCTGCCATCTCCCCCTTTGGCTCTGCTGTCCAGTCTGAGATCTGTGCTTCGTCTTTATGGTATAAAACACAGAGGTGGGAATCATCTTGTATTAAAGATAATGAGCTCAAGTGTTCAAATAATCCAGGTTGTTGACTACAAAGAACAGAAATGAATTATGATCTAAGCAGAGAAAAGCTTCTATTGCTATACTCTTACACAGCTGATAGAGTTTCTGATGTGTTTATAGCCATGCTTAGGAAAGGAATCCAGGCAAAGAAAACCAGGCAGAGGGGCAGGGATTTAGCTCAGTGGTTCCAGAACCTGCCTTGCAAGTACAAAGGCCCAGGTTCGATCCCTGGTAACCACATACAACAGTGCCAGATGTGAAGACTCACACCCACCAGCCATCAGAACCACATACCACAGTGCCGGGCATGGTGGCTCACACCTGTAATCCCAGCACTCAGAGGCACAGGCAGGAGGATTGCTGTGATGTGAGTTTGAAGCTGAGCTCAGGGCCAGCCTGAACTACAAAAGTGAGACCCTGTCTGAAAAAACAAAAAAGAAAGCCAGGCAAAGGAGGACCATAATCAGGATGCACCACCAAGCATCCAGTGAGGACACCACCACCACCACCACAGTCCTCATTGAACAGCAGGTACACAGCTTGCCTGGCAGGCACAAACATGGCACTGTGTGCTTCTCCCACCATCTCAGTGCCTCTGCACCCACCCCTGTCTGCCTCACTCTGTCATCAGTCCCAGTTCAAAGTCACTAGCTAGGTGCATCTGTTTAGTCAAAACTGGATCACACTCCCCATCCTTGTGGGGAGTCAGTAAGTGTCTAGCCCAGTGGTGGTGCACTGTGGTACCCATGTCATAGCCAGCTTTCCATATCACTGAAAGCTCTAAAAGGTTTGCTATCACCAATTTAAACTTTTAGCTTCTAAAAGGAAACGTAGGCAGTTTAAAAAATAGACACCTTCTACTACAGTTTTGATAAAGGGTGTAATTAATAATAGCAGATAAAGTCTTTGGCTCTGGAGTCAGAATTTTTTTACCAAGCTCTATTACTAGTTTTATGATCACTTAAAATCTTGATCATTTTCTCACTTCTAAAATACGTCTATCAATACCTGCCTTAGAGGCCCCTATGAGGATAAATAAAATGTTCAGGTGAAGTTGCTTAGCCTGGATCCAGGCATGGCCTGGATTCCTTACCTAAGCACAGGACAAGCCACATAGTATTTCCATATGCCGTGAGGATTTTTAAGTGAGTATAGGTTCGTACCGATGTTCAACACTGACCACAAAGACAGGTCTTTTCAGCTCCCATTCTCTTCCTCCTTATAAACAATTCCCCAATAGTAGGAGGGCACTTGTATGTCTCCAACTTTTCATACAGTTTCAGGCAACACTAGGCAATTGATTTTACCCTTCGTCTCTTTCTTTAGTGAGCATGGTCTAGCAGAGAGATCCCCAGTGAATGATGAAATAACTCTACATAGGCTATAGTGTCATAAAAATGGAAGTTCACAGAAGCTAAGCTGAATTTTGACTGGAGAGCTAGAAAATCCCAGAAAAAATCTGACAGTGAACGTGAGGAATGGATAGTAATTTCCAGACAGCAGAGAGAAAAATACTTCTACCCAGCAGTGAGACACGTACCCTCGGCACAGGAGCAGAAATGCAGGCCAGCTACAGAAGGGATTGGAGGGACAAGAGCGCAGGAGCAAGGGAGTAGTGGGACAAGACGAAAAAGCGGGAGCCAGAGTCCTTCCGGGCCATGCCACAGAACTTGTCTTTCCCCTGATGACACTCAGGCCAGGACCACTGCTTAGGAACCAGCCAGGCACAGTGGCACATGCGGGCAGCCCGCTGCTCTAGGAACTTCAGAGAGGGAGACCGCAAGTTCTAGCACACCGTGGGCAACTTAATGACTTAGCAAGACCTTGTCTTCAAAATACAAAATAGAAAAGGACAAATCTAAGGATATGGCTCAGTGCTAACACCCTTGATTCAACCTCCAGGAGCAAAAGAAAACATTTTTTTTAATTTGCTAAGAAGAGACCTAAGGCCCCAGCAATGTGTTGCGTCAGCGACTTAGTCTCTATCTTAGATCACTGTTACAGGCCAAACTTTCATTATTCAGAAGTTCAGTTCGAGGTTGGCCTTAACAAAGCAGTAGAAAAAGCAAAGCAGTCTCTAGTTCTTCCTGTGTCAAGATTCCCTTTGCCCCTTAGCTGGTCATTACCACTGATAGGCTCTGGCTGATGCCACCCAGGGAAGAGCTGCCGCAGGCTGTGGGTCCGGGTTTGTGCTCCCCACTCTAGAGACTGCCATTCTGTTCCTCCTTCACTCATCAGAGCCCCAGTGTCTGTTCAATGGGCCAGACCGAGAGTGAGCTCAGATGACACCACTGCAGGTCAAGCCGTGGCCCCTCAGGGACACATCAGCAATCGTCACTAGACCCCGAGGAACAGCGACAGGTTCTGACCTCACTCTGGTACTTCTGAGACTTACATCTTTTCCAATCTTTCCACTCCCCCTTCTCACTTCTGTCGTCCTTAGAACACAGTTGCTAAGATGAACACAACTTCCAGAAACCAAAATATTAACATGCACAATGGCAGGATGGCTCCAAAAAGAATGAAGTCAGCACTATGGAAATCTAGATGAGAAGTCCTCAAAAATCTAAAACTAGAATTTTCATTTAACCTAGATATTCCCTGTCTAGGTATCTTCCCAAAAGTATTAGAAATCATCTTACAGTGATATGTGCCTACTCACATTTATAGCAATACAACTCATAAAAATTAAATCTTAGAAGTGGCCTAAATGTCCATCAACAGATGAAAAGATAAAGAAAATGTCTTTACACATAATGGAGTACTATTATGCCATAAAGAAGGATAAATGAGTCATTGGTAGGAAAATGGGTATAATTTTAAGACTACAATTTTAAGTGAAATAAATTAGACACTTGTGCTTAAATATTACATTTCTCTTATATGAGAAATCCACCATATAAATAGAAAGCAAGAGAAAAGATAGATGATAGGAGGTAGGAAGACAGAGCCTAAATAGGAATGGGATCAAGAGATGAAGGGAGGGGGAGGAAGAGAAGGGAAAGGAATTAAGATGTGTTACATGTGTGTGCCAACTCCACACAAGAAATGTAAACATTAGGTACGACAAACTGTGCTAGTAAAAAAATCAAAAATAAAAAAGGAATGAAGTTAGCAAGCCCTTTCTTATTTCCTCTCAAGAAATCTAGGCAGTTTTGAGATACGCCCAGAGTCTGCCTCTCCTCTGGCCTCTGTTCTTTAAGACCATTAACAGGCGGGGGAGTGCTGCGGCTCCAATATCCACACAGCTGGAAAGGGGCGATTTGGCTCCTTGCTGTGGGCGATTTGGCTCCTTGCTGTGCGAATACTTCAGCTCCTGACCACAGAGCTGAGTGGATTTCTTTCAAGTTTTGTATCAGCTGCCAAGAGCTCGGGGCCTCGAGGCTCATGAGCAGCTCCAGGAACCTTCCGAATTTCAGAAGAGAGCCAGGAAGTCAGTGTGGGCAGAGTGGTTACTGGAGTGACTGGGCTGGAGGCCAGAGAGGCCCAGGGCACAACCCCTTCCTGCCAGCTGAGGTGGAGATGGCTCCACAGTTGCCACCTCTGGAAAGACCCAAGTGGCAGATACAAATGCACAGTGTGATGAGAGAGAACTGTTTTCTCAGTGGCAGCACAGTCCCCTCAGTCTTTTCTCCTCACAGCAAGCCAGTGTGTCAGGCTCACTGAAGAACACAACACTGATCATGTCGAATTTACTCAGTTTTGTGTCTTCTGGGATAAAGGATTGCAAACCTTCCTATGTGTACTGGAGAAAGACAGCCAGGAAGAAAAACATGACAAACCCTGAGCAAAAGTCTGTGAAAAGACAGTGGGAAAATAAAGACACAATTTCCAACCTTAATCTCCTGAAATGATGTCTCTAGAGCCATACTTCCCCCACCTCAGAACAGGACCCTTCGAAATTCCATGTCAAATCACGCTATAATCTTGTTTGCTATTTGTCTGTGACAGTTTTCAAGGGCCAGTAACTCCCCTACACCTGCAGCAATGTTGACAGTGGAGATCAGTTCCCTGACTGAGTGTCCCACATGGCTTTTTGTGACACATTGGTGAAGGAAACTGAAATCACTGGCTCAGTCAGATAATCTACAGGACAACGACTTAATGTTAGACACTTTGCTTTCGTTGAGTAGGAAACAGCCAGGTGGAGACCCCTGAGGGTCTTTCCAGCTAAAGCTAACACAGCCCCACCCAAGGAGAAGGTTTTCAGTATCTTCTCTCCAGGTGCTCCCTGGCACCCACATGCTGTCCGTGGAGAAGGCCTAGTATGCTAGGTACTGCCTTGCTGCTGGGCTGAGGGGAGGAGACCTATGGAAAGCCCAACAGCTGTGCCAGTTGTTTCCGGCAGTGGCAGGGCAGAGCACAGCCCACTGTCTCCTGAACCAGTCTGCTGACATCTGACTGGCTGACATTTATACAGGAAGAGGCAGAAGGGCAGAGTTTACAGAGCAATCCCAGCACTTGGGGTCACACAGCAGATGCCTGACAGGTACTGTCAGTGAGTAGAAGAGTCCATACTGGCAACTAAAAAGGATGGGTCGAAGAAAAGGAAAACCATGGGCCAGGGATTTAGCTCAGTGGTTCCGGCATCTGCCTGACAAACGCAAGGTCCAGAGTTCAATCCCAGGTACCACATATCACAGTGCCAGGTATGATGACTCATGCCTGTAATCCCAGCACTCGGGAGGCAGAGGCAGGAGGATTGATGTGAATTCCAGGCTCACCTGGTCTATACGGTAAGCTCAGGGCCAGCCTGAACTACAAAGCAAGACCCGGTCTCAAATAAATAAAGAAGAAGAAGAAAAGAAAACCACACTCTCTGTTATGCTTTTTGTCTTTTACAAGAGGACAGTTTTCTGTCTTTTTTAAAGTAAATATAACATTCAGAAACTAAAACAAAATTAGTTCTTCCTGACAGACTAATGTTTTCTCTTAGGCATGGAATCTAATGTTCTCTTCCCATCAGGCTATAGTTTTGCTTCCACTTGTCTTCTTTCCTTTACACACCTTTCCTCTCTCATAGTGCCTATGTGTAGGTACCCAGGCACATGCACACACACACACACACACACACACTCACACACACGCATACATACACACGCCCACACACTCACATACAATCACATCCTGGTTATCTATAAATGCAGGTAAGATATTTCAGAGTTCTTAATTCTTCATTGTGAAGTCTTAGTATTTGAAAGGCCTTGTTTTTTTCCAGTATCATATATTTTCATAGAAAACTTTCTACCAAATGTCCAAACTCGATGACACAAACCATTAGATTAATTTTAAAGCCTGGTTGTACTGGTGAATTCCAAATGTGTCCTAATTTTTTAAGAAAATTTATTACCTTCATTTTAATGACAAAGTATTTCCCTTTGGAAATTTTGTTTTGGGGATTTTTTTTCCTCACTACTTTCTCTGACTGCAGATTGAGACTATAAATAAAGATGATATACTTTAGGAAGGGACAATAGATTCAAAATTAATCTCTACCAAAGTTAATTCTCATATAAATAAAGCCAAATACGTTTTCAGCACCACAAATCAATTATAACAGCTATAAATAAAACATGAAGTAGGGTTTCCTCACTTATAGCTTTAATTCCATGACACTTCAAATGAAACAATGTGTTTGTTTGTTTGTTTGTTTACCATAGAGCTGCAGAGCTCGACATCTCAAAAATGTTGGCAGATAGCACAGAATTAGATTTTTTCTGTATCATTGAAAAAGCTAATAATCAAAAGCTCACAAAAATGTTTTTCTTCATCCCTCCACATGTTTATGCAAAACATCACGACCCTTCTCTTCCGTAACCTCTGTAACCCAGCAAACTAGCGGAAGACAGTAAGTGAATGTTGGCAAACGAGGCAGGATTGGAAACAGGAGCCCCACGGTCAGGGATGCGTGGGGTGCGGAGGGCGCGGCAGGCTTCGGGCCCCATGTCACCCTGTGGCTAAAATTAGTTCTAAGGGTGTCTAGGAGGTGAAGTGAACAGATGTCCGGAAGCGCTAACCTGCGTGGACAGTAAGGTAAATCTGCCCTCACCTTGGCTGGGATGTCACATGCCACCCTGTTCTCGGGCCAGCACGAGGCTCAGACCTGTCTTGAGACATTCATACTCATTGACCAGTTGGGTAATCATAAGTCACAAGCAGCCATTTAAACTTAAATTAAGCCCCTTCGTCCTGTCCAATCACATGAACTTGTGGTTCCAGCTACTCAGGAGACTAAAGGCAAAGGGTTCGAAGTCCCACAATTCAAGACCAGTATGACAACACAGCAAAACTCTTAAATAGAATTCAGGCCCTGAATCATGCTGCCATACTTCAGTTGTTTGATGGCTGTGGGTGGTTGAGGGTAACTCTGGCCAACAGCGCACATCATGTAGAGCAGTGGCTCCACCAGAGCAGGGAGCCGCTCGGAACAGCACTCAGGGGCTGTCCCAAGGCCCAGGCTGAGGCAGTTCCCTTCTTCCCAGTCCAGCCTCCTTGTCTTGCTTGCCAGTTTCTTCATTGATTCTCTGAAGAGAACTCCAAAAACAAATCCTGTGCTCTCAAATCCCTGTCCCAGCTCTGCTTGCAGAGAATTCAGTCTGTACCATCTGCACTGCTCTCGTTCACTGTAAACCAAGAACGAAGCATTTCTGTACAGACATCTGGGGTGTTAATACATATAATACATATTGAACATAAATATGTATTCTATGGGTTTTGTTCCTCAAGAGAAACCTAATACAGCTGGTTGGTACCAAAATCCCTTCGGGTTTAAAAGTGCTGTGGTTGTTTTGCCATCGCTATGACCACTATCATTCTGACTGTGGACTTCCAAAGTTTCAGGTCTAAATCACCTCCAACCATCTGCTGTCACAACGTAATGCAGGTGGTGCCGCTCACAGAGGCAGAGCCCATCTGGGTGTCTGTCTAGCAGGGCTGTGTGCCCTCTGACGGCAGCAGGAAGTGTCTGGCCTCCTCTCCCCTGATTTCCCGGAGCTCCTGGCGAGGCCTGGCTTGGACACATCACTGTCTGCGCCGACTGTGCTCGCTCTGCCTTTGTGTCCTCTTCCCCTGCGCGACCGTCTCTGTGTCTTTCTCCTCTGTGTGAGGACACCGGTGCCACAGGGTAGGGCCCAGCTTAGAGACCTCCCTTTAACTTCATTACCTCTGCAATGGCCCCATTTCCAAATGCATTGAGAGACTGTGGCTTAGAATTTGAGTGTCTTTTTAGAGGACACAGTTTGATGCACGAAGCTGGTCACTGAGGGTAGCCAAGAAGAAACCGCCTGAGAAAGGAGTGGGAGGCAGAAGCCAGGCAGGAGGAGTCGCTCGAGGCCTCCCACTGATCCCCCGGCGGGCCGCGCTCTCTCCAAGTCGGAGCCAGAGGAAAGGCGGTTACACGCGAGTCTCTCCCGCCCTGTTCCAGCCTCGGAAACCAAGCTCTCTTCCAGCACACGAGGGAAGCACTCCTGCACATCTTGCGACGCGTGGAGCTCCCAAGTCCCACGCGCTCAGCCTGTGCTCTACTGCAGCCGAAATAAAGAAACAAATGGGAGGGCAGCGACATTGGAGTTATTTTTCTCCTGTCTTCAGGGCACTTTCAGCTCCAAACTTTTGCTTCCACGACTCCAGCAGAGGTTGACGAAATGCCCTGCTCAACCGAGCGAGCATTTTCCTCAGGAGCCCTGGTTTTAGCGGCAGGAACTTCAGCAGGAGACCCGCAGGCCTCACCAACGTCCAAGAGGGATCTGTCTGGGTTTTATCCCATCGAACAGGGATTTGACCTCTAAAGATGCAGCGCTCAGACACTGCTTACTCAGAGTTTTGCGGAGGCACAAGGAGAACCATGGGAAGAATCCGCAGCTAGCCCTCCTGGTCTCCCTGGCTAGGACCTGGCCTGGGGTCCATCCGTGTGCTGGAGAGTGCTCTTCCTGCCTGATGGCCACGCTGTGCTCCTGGGGGTGCCTGGGCGGTTTGGGTGGAGGGCAAAGGTGAAGATAAAGACAAGATGGTGAGACCAGCGTGGAGACAGGAGGTTCAGGGAGCCGAGGGGCTCCCCAGTGGAGGAAATCAGTGCCCCAGTACCCACAGAGACCACAGGGAAGAGAAATCCAGACGTGAAAATAATAATAGCTGCTCCTGACCTCCCAAAACACTTTCTGAGTGTTCTACTTATCTTATACAAGCTGAATAATAACTGTGTGGCCTGGGAATTACTTTTTACCTCATTTTAAGGATGAGAACAGTAAGATTTCAAGAGGCTAAGGTAATTTATCAAGTTTTTTTTGTTGTTGTTGTTGTTGTTTTTGGGTTTTTTTGGAGACAGGGTCTCGCTTTGTAGTTCAGGCTGGCCCTGAGCTCAGCCTCAAAGTCACATCACAGCAATCCTCCTGCCTCTGCCTCCCGAGTGCTGGGATTACAGGAGTGAGCCACCACGCCCAGCACTGTGGTATGTGGTACTGGTTGCCGCTGGGCGTGAGTCTCCACGCCCAGTATGATATGTGGTTACCGGGGAATCGAAGCCAGGCTCTTGCACTTGCAAGACAGATGCCAGAACCACTGAGCTAACTCCCCGGCCCATTTATCAAGTTCTTGTAACCAGTGAAATAGCAGTGCCAGACTGGGAACCCAGTCTGACTTGGAAGTCAGCCTCACGATCCCTACTGCTTTTTATTTTATTGTGTAAGAGGTTTGTGGGTGTTGTTGTTATTGTTATTTTGAGACAGTCTCTCTAGATTGTCCAAGCTGGCCTGGAACTCCGTACGTGGCCCAGGCTTCCTCAAAAGTATGATCCCCCTGCCTCGGTCTTCCTCGTGTTGGGTGATGGTTGGCCAAGGCAGTGCTCAGTTTATCCTACAGCACGTGCCTGGTAAAGTTAGCCTGATACATCAAATGTCACAAAGCATTCTAGCAGCATGAACACTCACAAACCCACTGTGTCCCACAAAAGCTGTCACTGCATATTGTTGAAACAGTCTTCATGTTTCTACCCTCCCCATCTCCTCGCTGTCTCTAACCGTCACTCTTGGCTTTAGAAAACTACTTTTAGCAGATGGGGTTCATGGGTAAATAACTTTAAATTATATTTTTCATTCAATTTGCATTCTTAAAAATAGGATAAAAAACTAAAATAGGATCAATGTTTTGTACACAATTTCAGGGATTTCGGGGTTTTTTTAAATTTTGTGCAATGTTATGTTTCTAAAATGCATCCATCTTACATAAACTAGCTGCACATTCATCATTTTTACTGTCAGGCTCCATTGTATTCAAAGACCAAAGCTTCTATATTCTCCTGTTGAGCAGCATTTAGTTTCTGCCTCATGCTATTACAGACCATCCTGCCATAAACGTTCTTGAACTTGTAATTGGATACACATAATACAGAAATTTCCCTGCACCAAGTGACACCGGCATTTATCCTCTGAGCTCTATAGTTTTCTTACCTCTGTCCATCCTGGCTTCAGCTCACTCTGCATTTTGATGTTTTTCTATCACTGCTATTTGCATGTTTGTTTTGTTTTTATTAGAAGCTTCCTTTGTTTCTTGTTCAGAGTATTAAAAGAGATATTATAATCAAGATTTAATGCCATTGCAGTGGAGTATTGCTTCAAAGTATCTTTACCATTTGGCCGAGAGAAATCGATTCCATTTCCACTATAGTTTTGCCATTAGATGTACTACAGAGCTTTACATCCATTGGCCCATGCAACATTGTGATGCAAACTTGCTAGAGTCAGACCTTCTCTGAAAAACAGAAAGGGGCCGCTTTCTCTGACAGACTCCTCCTGTTTGTGTAGATCAGAGGGTTGGCTCACAGTTGCTAACCATGACTTCCTCTCTCAGTGTTGCTGGGAGCTCATTCAAATTCAACAAGGTCATTCCTCTCCCTGCAAAGATCCTGACATTTCTCTGGGAATGACATAATAGAATTCTGCTAAGAGGATGATATTATCCTCACTACCCTGCGACTGTCTATTTAGCATTATGTCATACTGCACCTTTATGCTTACTGCCACTTCTTTCTTCTTCCTTCATAAATGTATGAATAAATCCATAGGAAGAATCTCTAAAACTCAATTCGTTGACTCAAAGAGTATGAATGTTTAAATTTTTATGGACGTTTCCAATTCACGTTTCCCCAGAGTTGTGCTGATATAATGTGTTATGATAAAGGCAACAAATGCCAAGTCAAGACACATTTTCCCAAGTGACTTAGTACTCATTTCCCTGTTGTCTTTCGAAGGGGTGCTTTGCTAGTCAAAGGCAACCTCATAGCTTGCCCGGAGCTAATGCATTGGCAGAGAACTTCCTTCTCATTCCTGAAGGGAAAGTGGAAGCATAGCCTGGAACACTGCCAACAGGAGCCCTGGCAACTCTCCACCCTTAGTCCTTCCTCAAGCCTGTGCAGTGGTCTGAAGGCCAATGTTCCAAAAGACATCTTGAATCATGACAAGATCTTGAGGGTGTGAACAGTGAAATCACTCTCTAAGGACGGGAGGAGAAATAACGAAGAAGGCTGCTCATGCAGAGTTACTACATAACGTTAACCTGCCTTGATTCCAGCATGCAACAGAATAATCTTATTTTCAAGTCCTTCATTACTCATAGCTGAATGCAGTTCCTAACTGACCAAGTGCTCCCCTCAGCCAACTCCCCACTCAGCCAATCTTGCTGAGTGCTTTCTGGGAGCCCAGTGGTGTGCTGTGGACTTGTACCTTTTCCAGATTGGGGTGTCTTTCTTGGGTAGGTATGTAAACCACTTATGTGGACTTGTACATTGCATCTCTAGCACTTCTCTCCCAAATGGTGTCCTCAGTCCACAGGAATAATAGCAAACTTTAAATTTCCAAATCAGATCTGCTTAAGAAAACACACACACACACACACACACACACACACACACACACACGTATGCACGCACACACAAGGACATGTACAAAGCCAGAGTTTTTCACACCATCCACAGACTTTCCTGTACTTGTAGAAGTGTCAGGAATCTCCCAGAATAACTTGTAAGTCCTCTTTCAGAAAAGTCAGAAAGACAGAACATTCTATAAAGTAAAAAATGGCAGACTTAATATTTTAAGCTACTATAAAAATAAATCAATGTACTTCCTGTTGGTTTGTCAATATGAACTTTTTCAATAAGACAGTTTTATTACAGTGATGAAAACCAACAGCACAACTGAGAGATTACTGTTCTAAATTATGATCTGTTTAGCCTAAAATCCATACTTGCTATTGAATAAATGTGATGATTGTCATCTTCCCAAGATGAATGTGTTTCCGTTGGCAGCTGAGCCTGCTGGCCCTGATCAGGGCTGGGCGGAGGCGACTCTCTTCCTGCTCCTCCATAACATTCTCCCCCTGGCCTGTAGACTAACTGCCTTTATTCCTTCCACACTAGGGACACCCCCATCCCAGGTGACAGATATTGCAGGTGGTGCCTGGAAATAACTTCTGAGTCCCAAACCAAGTTTCACTTTTGCTGGTAAATAAACATAACAAAAAAAAATTCTTTTTAATCTATATGAGTCCTGGAGAACCAAAGGAGAACCAAGTATGACACGAGTTCTAGTCAACTCAGTCAAAACCAGGGTCTCTGTCATGAGGAAAACACCCTTGAGACACTAGACATGGAGTCAGAGCCATGCAAAAATCTTCAATCTGCTGTGTTCTGCCAGTGCTTCACTTAACTGACCCCAAACCTCATCTTTTCATCAGTAAAACAGGATTACTTATCTCTGCTTTCTAGAGGTATAGTAACTACATAAGAAAGATGTACGGTGATTCCTCTGACACATAGCAGATACTCAGAAGAGTTGGCTGACTCTGAATCCATTCCAGCATATTAACCTGAGAAGCGTCTCCACATCTCCATCTTGGCAAGATTTTACTGTTGCCTTTCCTGTCCTAAGTGAGAGCACTTGCTTCTTAGCACACAAATGGCCAGGGGACAGCATTCTGGGTCCTCTCTGAATCTGCTGAAGGACACCTTTGCTAGCTTGCAAGCCTTTGGAATCTGAGGACAGAGATAGTGTCGCCGTGCTAAAGCACAGGACAAGCCATTAGAGGGTAGACGGCTTGGTTTCTTCCTTGCCTTAAGAGAAAGGCAGGGTCCAAACCGACCCCCTTTGTCCTCCTTTCCTGCCTCCCACCCCCTCAGTCACAACGTGTTCACCTCACCTGGTAGATTCCAGAGAGGTTGAAGCATAACCCAGAGGTTACATGGGTCTTTCAAAATAAAGATTCTTCTTTCAAAATAAGCTATTCCCAGTTTCTTCATTCTGAGACAGTAACCCACCACCTCCTCCTCTCCTCCGCTCAGAGGAATGGACTTCCCAGGGACATAACTTATCTGTATTCATCTTTAAAACAAAACGACAACAACAAAAAACCCCTGCCAATTCTGGCCCAGGAGGTTGAGGTCCGGTGTCATTTGGAGCTAGGACTGCGGAGAACCTCGGAGAGGGAGCAGTGAGGATTTCGCTGTCCTGAGCGTCACTGCACTCCACCCCACCCTGCCTGGCAGGGAAAGCCCTCGGGCTCTAGAATGAACAGAGACAGAGATTGAGGTCACTCAGCTCCGTCACAGCCAGCTCTGAAAGCACCTTTCTCCCCACCAAATATCCTGTCTCCTGTGTCTGGTGGGAGTCGAAACTGATCTGACTTCTACACCCACAGTCCAGCAGCAGCACAAGTGATGGCGCCATGTAGGGCTGCCAGCACTCTCCTATCTCGGGGCCTGGGGCACAGCACCAACAGCCTAAGGGAGGGGAGGCTCACTCTGGCCCCTTTTCAGTCTGTAGTCCGCTGGTTCCGGGGCTGACACTCGGTGGGCTAGCCTGGAGAGGGAGTGCTTCTCAGGGACTGGGGACCAGGGACAAATGGACGTCCAGGACGCTCCCCCGGGACCCACCGCCAGCCTGCCTCACCCCCAAACTGTGCATTCAGCTTTCATCTCACCCCTCATTAGTCCACTGATGAATACAATGTCCCCATAACCTAATGACCTCCAAAAGGGCCACCTCTGATCACACCTGGCTTTTGAGGAGAAGAGACATTCTAGATGTAAGTCATGGTAAGCAGCAAGTGTGTCCCAATGGCTGCCCTTAGGGATCTGGCTTGATTAGTCTCTCCTGCCTGCTTATTGACCCGCGGGATCACCTCTCCCTCTGGACCAGCACCAGGCTCCCCTGCCCTGAGCCTTGCCAGGCCTCGTAAATAAGAGCCCAGCCCCAGGGACCAGCCCTACTGGGGGACCCTTTCCCCAAGCAGGCTGAGCCGCACTAATGATCAAAGCCAGCTTTCTCTTCACTTTCCCAGGCTGATCTGAACCCCAGGGAGAGGAGAACGCAGGGCTGGTTACTAATGAGAGTCTCCACGGGCCAAAGCTCACAGTTGTTTCTGTGTTGACTCCTTCGCAAGCCGTGTGTAACTTTGGTAATAAATCCCTAGCATCCCTCACTGGTGGGCACTCAGCACCGCCCGCGGTGGCTCATGAGGCGGATCCCTCCCTCAAGAGTCTGCCACCAGTCTCCACATCCTCTCCCGTTCCGCACTTGCCCTCCCGTCTGCTCTGGCCGGTCTCTTCACAGTGGCCCTGCAGGTCTGCAGAGGCTCTGCCTCAGGCAGCTGATGCTTGCCTAACCCTATGTGATCAACAGACTTTCCACCGCCCACCTCACAGCGTGCAGGGACAGAACTGCAAAGAGTGAGCGCTTGTCAGAGGACCTGGAGCCTAGGAAGAGTAGGCCCAGTCGGTACTGAGCACAGGTTCTGTGCGTCAAGAACAGACGCTGGCACTCCTAAATTCTCACCGGAAATCTCCGCCATAATGTATCAGCAGCTCTATTTTACAGATGAAGAAAGTAAGGCCGAAAATCTCCAGGAAATTGTTCAGTCACCTCACTAGGACAGTGTAGAATCAGGAGCTTAACTCAGGTGCTCTGAAGCCCTTGTAAATTGGTGAGATTCAGCTGCAGTCACAGCAGTACGTGCTGTCCCTTCAGAGGACAAGCCTTCCCCATGGCAGGCAGTCGGACCACGGCCGATCACGGCATCCTCCTCTCCTGTCAAGGGCCACCACGACCCGAGACGTAGCTGTGTAAGGACCAAAGTCGGTCTTGGCTGATTCTGAGACCCCAGCGTGTGAGGGCCTAGTGCTTTATAGTTGAAGACCTACTTCTTGACCTGTTCCTCAATTGCACCAGCTCCTTGAGCCATTTGGGTTTGTTGTTATTATTGCTTTGCTTTGTTTTTCTGGTGCTGGGGTTAAATCTAGGCCATCACACACGCTACCTTCGAGCTGCATCTCCAGCCCCTTTTTAATAAGCCAAACTGGCAAGGCGGAACTACCTTTCTCAGGAGTCCCTTCTCTGGAACTGGTGTGAGAGATTCTAGGAGAGGCGGGGTGGATGTGAAGCCATGCCCTCTCCGGAGCTCACACGCATCATCTATCTGCTGCCTCTTGTCAACAGGATGACGCTGGGCTGTGCACTCCTAACCTTTCCCCGCCAGCCACTCTCGACTTGGGAGCCTCACATTTGTGTTTGACGCTGTGATGAAGGAACTGTGTGGGCCACCATGCCGACACCCTCAGGCCACTGTTTCACTCCCTCCGGGTCTCCAGCTGGGGGAATCCACTTGTTCTTGCTCTTCCCCACTTTACATCTGTCTCCCCTTCCTGCCTGGCCTGTGGACTGAAAGCTCTGGTATCAGCCTGATGAGAAGAGCCCCACAGAGCCTGGCCCACCCCTCCCGCCATTGCGCAAGACCAAATCCTATAGCACACCCCCAGTGCTTTGCTTCCTTAGTGGATCTGCATCTCTGGTTGAATTTCAACTAACACATTGCCACCCACCCTCCAGATAGATCTGACTTTACAGGAAGTTACCCAGAGTTCACTTCTGCTGTGCGCAGGCCCACAAAAATCACATTGCATAAAGGATGTGAAATATTTCCAAATCATAAAGCACTAAACCTGAGTATGTTCCTGTTACTTTTGCTAGCATAGATTGTACTGCAGAGATAAAGAGTCCAATATGAGACAGAGATTCAAGTATGATTTCTGCCAGGAAATACAGTGAGGCCTCTATCACCCTGGGTTTCACATCTGCAGATTCAACCAACTGCAAATAGTAAATATTCAGAGGGTACAAAAGTGTACTGGACATGCACAGGCTGTTTTCTTGCCATTATCCCCTAAACAGTGCAGTACAACTATTTCTATGGCATTTACACTTTATTGGGTATTACTAGGAATCTTGAGATAATTTAAAGACTCTCAGAGCGTTTTATAGGTTATATGCAAATATGACACCATTTTATACAAGGTATTCGAGCATCTACGGAGTGTGACTTGGGGTCATGAGACAGTTCCCCGTGGATGTAATGTGTCTCCGGTGAGGCTGCTCACTCTAGCTGAGCACGTCTCTCCCTCCATGAAAGAAAACACAGAGGGACTGAGGCTCAGGCATTCACGCGCACAAGAAAACCCTCAGCCATTGGCAGCTTAGACATGAAGTGAGTCTGTGTGAGTCTCATGAGGAAGCAGCGCGTGGCCTAGCGGAGATGGAGGCCCAGACCCTCAGCACCACGCTTTCTTGCTTTCAGTCCTACCCTCGCTGGAAACTCACGGTCACGGCCATGTTGGCTACACTCAGCTGAAAAGGGATATGGCAGGTGGGGTCCTTTTTACGAGCTCCTGCTTTACCGAGGAAGGGGGGTTACGCGGACAGAGAAGGTGCCCGGCTGAGGAGACAGCATCAGGGCTGTGGGGAGGGTGGTGCCCGCGCAGGTCCCTCCCATCCCAGCGCCCTCACTGCCCCTGAACTGTCTCCCTGTTCTCCCCAGAGTCCTCCCAACAGCCAAATCCCCAGGCATAACGTCTGGAGTAGGATTTACGTCCCTCAGGTGAAGGTGATGAAATGCACGGGGGCGAATGCATCTACTCCTCTTCACCTACACAGAATGATGAAGAGTTTAGGGTTGAATGTGAGGGGGCTGAGGATGCGGAAGACAGGTGGGCAGAGGGCGAGGGAAGTAAACATGATTAAAACTCGGTATGTGTATGTACCAGTTCCTCAGGATGGATGTAATTATCACACTCTGCAGACATATACCAATTTTTTAAAAAGAAGCTAAAGAGTTTGGATTCTAAAGCTGAACAAATCAAATTTCCCCTCCTAGAGCTCCTGTTTATCAGCTGTGGGACCTCAGGCAAATTTCTTAACATCTTGAAATCTATTTCCTCGATCTGAAATATCAACGTTAGTTTTTACCTCAACGTTGTATAATGAAGATTCAAAAGTAAACGCACAAGAAATGCTTAGTAAACAGTGCTCAACACACAATCCATGCTCAGGAAATATTAGCAGCTATTGGTCTCACGGTTGTCAGTAATATTATCTGTATCAGTCAGCTCTCTGTTATTATAATGAAATGCTCACCCAAGCTGCTTATGAAACAAAATGAGCTATATTTCACCTCAAGTTCTAGAGAGCTGAGAGTCTCAGGTTGGGTAACCCCACTGGGCCTTTGGTGATGGCACAAGACAGCGGGGGCACTTGCTGGAGCAAACTTTCATTTTTAGCTAGGAAGCAAAGAAGAGGAGTCCTTCTGAGGCCAAGACCCCGGGGACAGAGCGTCAGCCCTAGGTCCTGCCTCCTCCCAGTCCTGCCACCTTGGGAACCAAGCCTCTAACCCATTGGCCTTTGGACACCGCCCAGAGCATAGTGCTTTCACTGTGAATGCCAGCTGACCAGGTCTCTCGGAGACACCACTGGCCTTTCCTGAGTTTATCTTTGACAGTATCAGTATCCTCAACTTCACCAGCCTTGGTGGGAAGGAGGGTGTCATTCCTCTTGTCTAAGAAGTTTAACCGAGCAGATCTGGAAAGCCCACAAGTCCTCCTGGCGCTGACCGGTGAGTGCAGACTGTGCCCTGCACTGCTGCCCTCACTGCTGTGTCTGTCTTTGCCGGCTGTCAGCCTGCGATCGCGGAAAGGATCAGGGAGGGCTTCTCTGCTCTGTTATTCCTGGCCCGGTTCAGACTGTGTGGGCCAGGCCCGGCTCAGCGGGGCCTCAGCCGGTGGATTGCGTGCAAAGATGAGGGACCGGCGGCTCATCACCCCTGCCGTATCTGCGGGTCGGGTGGCAGGAGCCACAGACCCCTCCTCTGCCTCCCTGGCGCTCCTCGCTGGCCCGTAGCGCTCTGAGCGCGATATGGTTTGCGCACCTGTTCCCAGCGTTACATGGAGAGGTGCCCTGGCTCCCCCAGGGAGGTGCATGGGAGCCCCGCACTCCGGCTCAAGGCCGGTCTGTGTCCTTGCGAAGACCAGGCTGACGCATCATCCAGGCCTGCCGGGGGACTGCAGAAGAGGACAGAGTGCGTGCTCCGCTGCGGCCCTGCGCACCCGCGCTTCTACTCTGTGTGCGTCAGCGAGGACAGGCCGGAGCTCCCGCGTGCCAGCTTGCAGTCGCAGATAGGGCTTCTAAACCACGCAGATCGGGCGCGAGGAAGGTAAGGGCAAGCGCTGGAGTCCTCGCAGGAAGGTGAGTGGTAGAGTCAGGAAGTCTTCCTTCTAAGAATACTTCATTAAGATCAGAATTTACAAAATAAGTTGGTGGTGGAAGACGAAAGCATGTCCTTTTCAACTTCACAAAACAATTCCTCTTTATAAAAACCCAAATATTTCCCTTGGAAGAACGACTCTGGTACTAAAAATAATACTGACTCAACAATAAAGCAAGGAGACAATTTTTGGCTAATACACCCACCCACTGAGTAAAGCAAGCATAGTCATGCTATGCAGTGATTGTTTGCAAAATGTTTCTTAATACACACATTTTGGGAAGAATTTGCTGTAATTTCTATGAGGCAATATATCTCTCAGCGTCCAGTTTGATTTGTCCCCTCCTGGGAATTCAATAATGCTGCCTTTTCTAGTTGGTTTTAAAAACATAAATCCACCTCCCCCTATTTGTGAAAGACACGCAATACCCACATACCCCACAAGGGGGCAGTGAACCCTTGGGTTTTCGGTTACAACAAAGGCTTGGGATTTACAGCGCGTCCCTGGGGCGCAGAGCCAGGGCCCTGCTCGGGCTAGAAAAGGCAACCGAGGCAGATCTGAAAGGCTTCTGCTTTACTGAGTTTCACGTCTCCTCAACTCTCAGTATTTGCCAGGAGCTTTATGGCTGTTCCCAATAGAAAAGGATAAAATCATTTTCTAAGTTGGGCAGTGCGGAGACATTCACAGGAAAAATAATCTTCCTGCTTCAGTACAAAAGGTATCCATTTAAATCACCAACAAAAACGATGCCAGGCAGATCAGAAACATACTGTTCTCCTTCTGTGAATTTAGGAAATACCTGAAGAAAGGTGCTTCCTGTTTTCCATGTATCCTTGGACTATCCCTAAATGGATAAAGAATTTAGGATCGGCAAGAACGTGGAAGTAAAAATGAATTTCCAAGAAAAGAAATTTAGAATAGAAAATCAATTTAAGCTTTAGGGGTTGTTTTCCTTTCGTGTTTTCTTCTTTTAATGAGAACCAAGAGCCAGCTTCTCACTTGTATTTCAAACTGCCCACTCCTCCTGATTGCAGATTGTAATAAGCTTGTGCCAGCTAGTTTTATATCCACAACCTACCCAACAGGGTAAAAAACTCTTTACAAAGCAACATTTGCCAGGAAAGTTCAAGGCCCTACAGTATTTTACCGTCTCAAGTAGCAAAGGCTATAAATTAGCGAATGGAACACACTTGCAGTAAACATACACAGCACTCTAACCCTCCCCGGTGATGGCCAGCAGGAGGCTAATCCACTCCCAGGAAGCCTGTGGGCACATCTATCACAGTTTAGACAAACTGACATGCACACAAGTGAGCTCCTAGGGACACAGCTCAGCAGTCCGGAACATAGAGGGCCCATCTCTCATGACTTACACATGACACGCCACTTAGGTTTCTACATCACTTTGCCTCTCCCAGTCTAACGCTGAAGAAACCTCCCAATTTCTGAGTTAGTGAAACACAAAGCCAAGGAGAGGGATGAAGGGTTGTCTGTTGACTCCTGGTCTAAGAAGTTAGCTGACCTCCCACAAGAATCATTCTCTAGACTCAGGATAAGAAGGCCTCACTCATCTGCCAACAGTTAGCTGAGGCTCCTGTTAGTGTGTGGATGAAGCTTGTGAGACTGAGAGGAAATGGGCGTCGTGAGTGATTAGTCAAGCACGCAACAGATTCAAGGCAGGAAGACCAGCGAGTGGAGACAGACCCGGGAGAAACATTCTGGTAATGCATTTCATCAGCTCCAACAAGCACGATTTGGGAAGCATCACATGGGCACCATGCTAGATTACATTTCCCTGAGGTAGTGACCACACGTGAAGGTCCTCATGCTCTCCTGTCCTAGCCAAGACTTCAGGAAAACAATTTATGCACAATTTTTATCTGGTTTTTATCTGTTGTTCCCTAGAGCCTCAGGCTCTGGGACCTTTGGAAGTGACTGTACTACATGGAAGACACAGCTGGCCTGACATCAGAAGGCGGGTCTGGTCAGAAGAGTGGGTCACAGGGTTTCTGTCCTCCCAGGCTCCGCCTTTGACGCCCTGTCCTGTCTGTCACGCCAACAACTGTCCCCTGCTATGTCCCTCTGACGTGCCACCCTACCTTGTAGCCAGCCCACTATGGGCTGAAACGTCTGTTCTGCAGGCCACAGACACCTGTCTTCTTTTAGTAACAAAGGCATCCTCTTTCCTTGAGCTCTAGGCAGGGTTTCAATCACCTCAGCTAAGAAGAGGATGGCAAAATGGTGCGGAGTGACTAAGACACTGAGATGTGGGAAATGACACACCAGCTTCTGCCCAGCCTTCTCCTGAGATCTCGCCATGCTGAGGAAGTGAGGGCCCTGGCCTGGTGAGGTCCCCCAGCTGCCAGCCCCACCCCGGGTGAGGAGCCATCTTGGAAGCAGACCTTGCAGCCCAGTGAGCTCCCAGCAAGCCCCACCCACACCCCGGGCCCCAAGCACACACAGGGCTGTGGTATGAGGCGCTAGTTCTGCTGCGGCGTGTCACATGGTAACAGACAAGTGAGCCGACCGAGGCCAGCCGGGCAGCGGTCATGACAACTCTCCTGCCGGCGTTTGAACATCAGAACATGTAGGATACGTTTCCATTCACCGAAAGAAAACCCAGAGAGTGAAGCAAGAGAAAGGCCTCATCACCAGTATTTTCCATGTGGAGGGGATAACAGTAAGAAAAAACAATGCTGCTGACTCAAAATTCAAAGCGAGTTACAAGAAAAGAATGGAAAAGTTAAAAGTGATGAAATTTTAAATGTGACTTAGGATGGGACTCCAAATATAAAGACTGATGACGAATACCATATAAGACTGACTGACATCTACTTTCATGTTGAAGAGCACACACCCGCAGTCCCAGCTCTCTGGGAGGCTCAGACTGGGGCTGCGCGATGACCCCAGCCTGGACAAATCAGACTGCACAAGACTCTGTCTCAACATGAAAATCAGAACAAAGGACTGGGGATGTAGTTTAGTGTGAAGGCCCTGGGTTCGATGCCCAGTACAACAGAAGAAGAAATAATGACAGCACACAAGACTGACATGATGGAAAAATTATGATAAAAAAGCCACAGAAATGTATTTTAAAAGGCATCCCGGGGCAGAGATGTAGCTCCGAGGTCACCTGTGTGCTTAGCATGTGGGAGGCCCAGGGTTCCATTCCCAGCTCACACACACAAATTAAGACAAACATTATGTGATAAGAAAGCAGTGTACTGAGCCAAGGATTTAGCTCAGGGTTCCAGTGTCTGCCTGGCATGTTGCAGGTCCCAAGTTCAATCCCTGGTAACCACACACCACAGTGCCGGGCGTGGGGAGTCACACCTGTAACCCCAGCACTCGGGAGGCAGAGGCAGGAGGATTGCTGTGATGTGAGTTTGAGGCTGAGCTCAGGGCCAGCCTGAACCACAAAGTGAGACCCTGTTTCCAAAACAAATAAACAAAAAGAGAAAGCAGTGCATCATGGTTTCAGTGGAAACTAAAATATAATTTTCTGCACTTACTAACCCAAATGGGAGGGTCTCCCCATAAACCCCTGAAATCACACAAGTTTTCTATATTACAAATGTTTTGGGAAGCTCCATCCTCTTCGGTGGAGGTGGGGATAGCAGAATTAGTCAAAGGATGACCGAGCCAAGATCTCCGAAGCACAGCTAAAGACCTGAGAACTTAAGAGGCTCATTCAGTGTCATAAAGCAAAAGGGAGGGAGGGTGTTGACTTTATTACCATTGTTAATTAAAAGAATCAGAGCTTCCACAGACTTAAGAAAAAAAGTTTATTTATAAAATATATTGAAAGGTTTGACCAAAAAATAAGGTTACACAATCTCTACATTTCATCATCATAGTACCACAATAAACAACCAATTCTCTCTAATTTAACTCTTGTATTTGAAGTACAAAAGGGATCTTTTAACTCGTGCTGTTTCTTTCTGAGTTACACTGCTTGAAAGGTGCATGAGTCTAGTCTGACAGTGCCATTTGTGTACTTTATGCAATGTACTTTGAGCAGAAACTTACATTGAACTCTCTCCAAATGTATTAAGGAAGGTTAATTCAGTTTTTCTAAGACAAACTATTTAAATGAAGTGGAGTGACTTCAACCACAACATTTTAAAAATACTAAAATGAAACAATGGTGTAAAGATAAAATATGGAACTCTGGGGATAGAGAACAAATTTGAAATATGTTTAAATATCAAGAACTATGTATTTTGGCTTATTTATTTTACTGTATGTATGTGTGCACGTATTTTGATATAAGATCTCACTGAGATGTCCAGGCTGGTCTCAAACCTGGGAGATTCTGCAGCCTCAGACTCCTGAACACCTGGGACTTCAGGACTTTACTACATCTAGCTCCAGAGGAAAACAGCTGCCCCTAGAGACACAGTCTCATCATACACAGCAGCAGGTCAGTGACCAGGCAGGTCCCAAGCTCATCTGGACAAAGGCTGGTCTCAAGGTTTATGTTCCTCAGAATCTAACTTTACTCAATGAGGTTC
Source organism: Petromus typicus (assembly GCA_004026965.1). NCBI lineage: Eukaryota > Metazoa > Chordata > Mammalia > Rodentia > Petromuridae > Petromus > Petromus typicus. The sequence goes on along the minus strand of PVIR01007653.1, from coordinate 37,282 downwards.
ACAGGACCCTAAAATCAACCAAATTCTCTAACTGTCCCTCAGGCAACTGTCAAGTGCAAAGCAGCCAGGTCAAATCGTCTGGAGTTTGGTCACAATAAGCACTCGCACCATCTGGTCGAACGAAGTACAGACGCACAGCCCCCTTTTGTCCGGACTCCAGTCCACGCTCGCGATGGGCTGGGTGGACAGCGTGACGTTCTGCAGCAGGCTGACGGAGCCGGCCACGCCCATCTCCACCCCCTCCGGGTCCTTCTTCGACCTCTGGACAGGGTACTCGCTGAAAACAGGAACAATGGACTTCAATGACTATTTTTATTCCTCGGTTGACCACTGGCAATACACTATCAGGAATCTTATCGATACTGAGTTGTATGCAAATAAACATGGTATTTCAAACAGCCTTATTCCCAAAACATCTCTTAAGAAAGTTTGCTTCTATTAAAAAATTCGTATCTTCACCTCTGACCGGCCTCTGCCTGTATTTTACTTCTCACACGAGAGTCCTAGCTGACGCAGCGTTCCCTAACAGGACATGTCGCGGCGTGCTCAGGAATCTCTGACTGAAATTCCTCTCCAGGTTGGACTGCCAGACACCAGGTGCAAACAGCACGGGCCAGAGCAAGGGAACACTGACCGAAGCCGGTCTAGTGCCCGGAGGATGGAGCTGAGCCACTGGGTTGGGACCCGGATCCGTCACAGCCGAGGCTGGGGGGCCTCGCCTGCGCCACTTCCCGGAAAGGCACTGCCAGGCAGAGATCCCGACCCAAACTGAACAGTATTTGATCTAGATGGAGGGGGACTGGCTTTCTCCCGTGGAACGGAAACAGAATGCTCACGCTCAGAAGGCCTTTCAGAGCCCCTGTGGTAGCATATCACAGTACCGTTAGTTCAGAAACAATTTTTACATTAAAAGCCAAGAGTATAAAAAGCACAATGCCAGTCAGAAGCAGAGCAGAAAGGAAGAACCTATAGCTAGACCGTTACTTACTGGCTCTCTGACTTTATAAAGATTTTCATTAAAAGAAATAAAACATGCAGATTAAATAAAGTTTAAACAGGTTTTTTTTCACCTCTTGGCAAATACTGCGGTTGAGTATTTAAAAGATAACATTTGTTTGAAACCCTCCAGATTACCTCTTAAAATGTTAAAAGTCATGTTTATGTTTCAAATACTTCAAAAAAAAAAAATCAACATGATGGTGGCCGTTCATTCAGGAAATACATTTTCAGTAAGGAGATGGATTCCTCTAGGAGTTCTTGACTGAGTGCACATCAATATTTACAATGTAACTGCTTTGCTCTCAAGAAAGCCTGGCAGGTGGAGATGCAGCTAAATAGCATTTTACTCAAACCAGTTCTCTGTTGCTAATAGAAAACTGACAGCACATCTCTAAACCCCTCGAAGACGAGACCAGGTAGCTGTTGTAGCAACGATTCAAGTTCACACCGAGATAAACTTCCAATTTCTAGTCACATACAGGCCCAACTTCAAGGACGCAACTACATTCACTATGGTGCGCCATCCTGGCGGCACGCACGTCCGCGTGTGGGTTACAGACACACCTGCTACCGTGAGGGGCCCTGGGGTGCGGGGCACAGCTCAGGGCTACAGACATGCAGAAAGCAAACTCAAGCATGTTACTCTTGGAAACCAAGTGCAAGACACTATGTAACAGAAGTCTACATCGAATTATGCATATTTTTTTTTAAATCTAGCAAAAAATGTTCAAATCTCACTATGTTCCTCTAATGTACAGGAGACACAAATATAATGAAAAATATATTTAGTATGTTGCAAGGTGGCTAATTTTTATTAAGTATAAGTACTTTTTTAAAAAAATGCATAGAAAACAACAATTATGTAACACCATGACAGTTAAAACTACATCCAAATGAACGAAGTCAGAGGTGGAGAAAGACAGAAAAGTTACATCTAATCCTACTCCACTCCCACAAGTAACTGTACAAAGGAGCAGGTGCCCGGGACAGACTTACTACTTCCAGAGGTGGAGGCTGCCGGTGCCGCCCGCGGTCAGGAAGAGCTCTCGGTTCTGCGGCAGGTGACGGACTTGCCACACCGTGGACTTGTGAGCCTGGACGGGATGAGAGGACACATGTGTTGGAACACTGTGGTCCCTGGGGGAGAAGGCTCACCAACGAGGGGTCCGCACAGCCATCACTGCAGCTGCTGGGGACGGGACCGAGATGCTCCCAGCACCTCCCTTTAGAATGATCACAGAGGTTTAGGAAGACTGTTAGAAGCCGGGAAAAGCAGCCTTTCTCTCTACTGCTTCACAGATAGAATGAAGCTCTACTGCATTGAAACCAAAAAGAAAGACATCAGACTGAAAGTCCAATTAAATGTATGCACTCACAGAAATTATTATAATGGATTTTATATATTTAAATCTCTCTAGTTCATTCTGAGGGGAAAACTCTCAAAATACAAAAATATATTCTTCTTCCTAAGGGGGAAAAAATAGTCTAGACTGATTTTTAAAACAGACTTTGGTTTTTAGGTTTAGATCCTCAGTAAAAATGATGCAATGTACAGAGTTCTAGTTTACAGATTAAATTTTTACTTCATAGCTCCTAGAGCCTCCTCTTCAGTTCACTGACTTGAATGAGACTTGTCCAGTCTTCAAAACATAGGTCATGAGAATTTATAGACATTGTTTATGGTCTTAACAAGAGAAGGCTCTTCCCAGCTCCATTAAACATGGCAGCTGGAGAAAAGAGAAGTTTGTTAGCCCCTCAACAAGCGCCGGGAACTCACCCGGCTGTGCTGGCTGGCTGCGGGGACTCTGTGGAGTGCCACGTGGGAGGGAAGAAGCAGGGAACAGCATGCCCTCCGCCCCGCACAACCGCACAACCGAGGCAGGCTGACTCCATCCAGGCCCCGCGCTTACACTTTCTATTTCAGTGAGTGGTTAGTCGTGACTTTGTCTTCTGAGAGCACTAATTACAAGATAAATACACACATCTCAAAATGTGTGAAGAGTCCCCAAGTGACTAGGTTCAAGCTGCCAAAGCTTGTTTTCGTTTGTTTGGTAGCTTCAGTTTGTGTGTTTTTTTTTCTTGTAGGAATTGAAAAAACATAAGAAAGGGGATGAGAGAGAAGATGACCTCTTAAATACATCAGAGATATTTATTTGACAGATTCAGCATTTACTGGTTTAATTATGTATTAGGAAAAGAAATGTTGAATAGGACACTCTTATTTGCGATAATCAAAGAATATGTTGGAAACTGCGTACAAAGCAGTTTCATGAACTGTATATAAAACAACAAGTGCTGTTTGTGGTGGGTAGGTGCTGAATATACTCTGAAGTGACTAAGTCAAAACAAATGACAATTTGCAGCCACTCCGGTAAGAGGGTAGGTCATCCCGCAGTTGTGGTGAGTTCTGGGCATTAATAATTACCACCAGAGAAGACAAAATAAGGAGGGTTGAGAATCCTACAGAATCTACAGTGAGAGTGAGAGAGAGAGAGAGAGAGAGAGAGAGAGACAGCGAGCGAGCAAGGCAGAGATTTCTTCTTTCCTAAGGAGCTTGTACATTTTAATCTCAAGAAAGTTAATAATCTGTAACTGGTTTTTGGTTTTATAATCAAGAAAGCTCAGGGTCACATTTCCAATCTGTATCTTGTAAGTGTTAGGATGTGTGAGCATGAATTTCACATAATTCCTTATGTCAGATATTTTCTTTTTCTTTAGCACTACTTTCCCTTAATTTGCTTTCTTCATCTAGTTTTATAATGCTAGATAACATGGCTTCCCCCTAAGTAACTTCAAAAGCAAGGCAAAATATAAACCAATAAAATTCTCTGAATGTCCAATGTATACTAATCCCAACAATCAGTAACTTTTTAATTTCATTTAACATAGCCACCTAGAACATAAAATAAAACTGAGGAAATGACATAATGGATATATGTTGATACATTCTGAAAGTATGTAGGTAGGTTAATTTTTTTTTACAACATTATATATTTATTAGAAAACATCAGGCTAGGTTTGTTGATCAAATTCCTCACATCAGTTAGGTTTCTTGTGATTTCCCTAGCTAGCTGAGATCTTTAGCATAATCCAGGAGCCTAAATTGATAAACTTCGGGGGAGTATTCTTTGCACAAAAAAGTTGTCAAGATCCCACAAGAATTTAACAAAAATAACTCCTTGCACATAAAGACCTGGAGGAACCCTGGTGACTGATTCTATTTATTAGAATAAAATAAGCTGTCATTCTTCTTCACAGAGCGACACTTGCCTCATATTTACCTTTTCTGACACAGAGGCAAAACCTTTGGTAGGATGCTGTGTTCTCATGTCAAAAACATGAAACTTGCCTTCCAAAGACGTTGCTACTAACTTATTCATACTTATGTCTTTTCTGTCAAACTCCACGCTACATACCTGAAAACAGAGAATATGTGTTACTGATAGGCTCATCATTATTATTCAGGAAGCTCTTTTAAACTAGGTAAAACAGCTTTAAAAGGATAAGACCATGTGAAAGCACTTGAAAAGTCATTTTATCCTCTGAATCAAGACATCAATGCCTCGGGAAGCTGAGGCAGGAGGACTGCATGATGAGCCAGCCCAGGCAACTCAGCAAGACCTTGTCTCAAAATAAAAATTCTAAAAGGGGTGGGGATGTAAATCAGCATGAAGGCCCTGCATTCAATACCTAGTAATGCATAAATAAATATTTGCTACTATGATCATCAAAACCGTCATTTCCCACACTCAGTGGATGTATTTGGAAAGTGAAAATGTCACTTGTCTTTATTTTACACAATCAAGTCAAGGATGCCTTTAGAAAGCAAAAGGGAAATAAGTTCCTCAGTAAAGGTGTGCGATCCCAGGGCACACAGAGAGGCTGCTGCTGCTTCAGACTCTCTGCTCTCAGGACAGCAGTGTCCTCCACAGGCTCGTTTTACTGTCACCCTGCCTAGCCCCAGGGTCCTGAGTTCTGAAGAAGGGAAGCACGACCTGCGTTAGGTCCTCAGAGGATCCTGGGGCCAGAAGGTTAAGAAGCAGAGAGATGCGTCCCTAGAGGCACTTTGCAGCAGTTTGAGGTGAAGGAAAACATGCTCATGATGAAACAGCACCTGAATGTACATTACCCCATTTTTGATGTTTGTTTCCCACCGTAACGACATATTTCTGAGATCAAACAGTTTGATGTCCCCATTATCATAGCCAGCACAAACAACACGCTCCTCCTGATTATAAGCATTGCCTGGAAATCAAGATTCAACATTTCAGGACTACAAATTCTAATCTGAAGGTTCAAAAAAATGTAATGAAACTACACATATAACTTATGCCAAGTCAAATTTGAAAAGAAAATCATATCAGGTACAACCCCATTTTATCAATCCTGATAGGATATCAAGGTTATTAATTCTGTTCTTAATTTTTAAAAAACGCTTTTTTTGCGCTGGGCACAGGGGTGCATGCCTACAATATCAGCTACCCAGGAGGCTGAGGGAAGAGGATCATAAGTACAAGGCCAGTCTCACAACTTAGGTAGATTCTGTCTCAAAATAAAATTTTAAAGGGGCTGGAGACATTGATCACTAGTATAGCACCCAAGTATGGGGGGAAAAGTTCACTCACTGACATTGTGTATTCAAGAGGTGCACTCTTGAAGATGTAAGAAGATGTAAGAAGATGCTCTCTCCATACTTTGTCTGCAAAGACTAGCAGACCAACTGTAGTTCAAATACAGCTGGGTCCGGGAGAATAAACACAGGCGTGGGTCTACTGACAGCTTTGCACTGAGTATTACAAATGCAAATAGGAGAACTTTGACAGGTATCTATTTTGCAAAATGTTGTTCTGGTATTATTCTGTCTTTGCATGAAAATCTGGAGTCAGGTGGAATAAGTCATGATGGAAGTGTGGAATGGTCGCACCTGCAGTAATTTTATAACCTGTGGTTCAGTTCATACTGCTAAGGGGTTGTGGGGGATGTTGCTGTGCTAGGCTAACTGTCAGACAGGAATTTCTTTCAGAAGTCAAAATCTAAGACTTTCCCATGACTAACTAAGAGTCTAACTTAAAAAGTTAAACCGTTCACTTGTACTATTAAATTCTTCTTTTGATTCCTATTACCTATAAGATTATACTAAGTAAAAAAGAGAAACAAAATAAAGATTTAAAACTAAACATGGCCCAAATCCTTTAGCAGCATAACTTAATTTGATTTTGGTGATTAATATGAGATCTGAGGGCAAGAAGTTAGTCCTACAAAGTCATTATTTTTCTCAGTGTATTGATAAAGAAATATGGCTACCAAATATATAAGAAATAATTTTATAACAGCACAATGATTTTCTAGAAAATAAACATACTTGATAGAAAAGCATAAGATTTTTAAGTTATTAGTTTTATTATCTTATTTATTTTATCTGTTTATTTACTTTTGTGGAACTGGGGATCAAACTCACAACCCTGTGCTTGTCAGGCAGGCGGCAGTACCACTGAGCTAGATCCCTGGCTCTCTGATTAGTGTTGGAGGTTTTCCTTTGCTTTGCCTCATTAATGGCATCTGGTTTTAAACTAGAAAAATGCTGCCTAATTATTCAGGAAAAAATAAAAATAGCAAATATTTTTGAATTCTAATCTAATGCTGACATACTTTACATATATGAATCAAGTATATCAATACAATACAATACTATCAAGTAAACTCTTCCAGTTCCACTTGTAAATGCAACAACTAAGAAACTGAAGTTTGGTAATGGGCCCCCGTATACACAACAAGCTGCAGAGTGAAGATTCACACCCTCTTTCCTCCCATTCCTGGCAATGACCACAATGACATCTGTTTCAATGAACTCAGAAAAACCTATAGAACAGACTACACAGGAACTTTCAGAGTTGGGCTTTTCTTTTTTGAGGCACTATACTTTTCACTATCTGAACCTGAAAAGCAAAAGCTCCTCGACAATTTACCAAATGCCACCGTCCAACAGTCTCTCTTGTTTTCTCCTTTTACAGGTTCCATGTTGGCAACAGGATCGTCTTTTTGCCTTGGGTCCCACACCTTCACAGTTCCTGCCATGAAGGAAAGGGAGTTAGTTCCCTTTTCTGCACTGAACAATTGCATCTCCCTTCTGCATTCCCTTTCCATGGCTTCCAGTGTACACGGCATGATTACAGATATAACGGCACCCAAAACTATTCACATTTTTCCACTTTCTAATCAGCTCAGTTGTATTTGACAATAATAGTAGATCTATAATACATGTTACTATGTGACTTTCAAATTAATACATAGAAAATACTGCTCTTACTATATTAAGTTATACACAGGTTATGACTAACAACAAAAATATGTGTTATGGAATTCAAGCTATGCCTTTTCTTTCAGCCTAAAAATAATGTATTCTTTATTTAGAATATCAGCATCATTTAAAATTTTTACTTTTCTTTACTACTCATATAACCAATGCCATTTTTCTTATACATAAGAATAAGCTCTCATTTTTACATCGATGGCTTTTTACATGGGGTTTTACAATACTATTTCACATACAATTAAGTTTAACTTCCCCCAGAGCAAGAGAAAGGAAGGAAACATTAAATAAAACTAACAAATAACTCTTCTCAATTTAATTTCAATTCTTTCATGTTAATTCTTATCACAGGGCTAGTAACCAAATAGTACCACTCCACACAAGAAATGCAAATGCATGTAATAAAATGGCTGAAATCAACCCCTTGAGATAGAATAGGAAAAAGAGGAAAATCCTTGAGAGAGATACACTCAACAAAGTGGAGACACCCATTAAGTTTATGACCAGCGATACAGTGCATCATTAAAGAAGCTCATACAAGAAGGAAAACAAAAAAACAAAACAAAACAAAACTTCCTGCAAACCTAAGCATTCCTCTACAATGTTCATGCAGACTGGCACAATTCACAGGAAGTTCACAGGTGTTAAATTAGCAAGGAAAACTGAAGAAATTCATGAATCAATGTTCAAGAGTGAACCAACATAACAAGAGACTGACACAAGTTGAAGAGGAGTATTATTTTTATCATCAAAATAGTAGGGGGAAAAGAAAGAAAATCGATGCCAGTGGAGTGGACTGGAAATCTACCTCCTCCATTATAGTTGATGAGGTAAACAGGTTCTTTAGAAAGTTTAGCCACAAATTTTAAGAATCATAAACTGTGTTTACCCCAAAACTTACAGACATGAAATAATTGTTTCTTCACTCTCTGTCCCAAAACAGTGAACCAAATACTGAATGATTATTAACAGGTGCATGGCTAACAATATATGACACAGCCATACACTGAAATATTACAACCATTAAAGTAATAATTATGCAAACTACATAGAATCAGCAATATTTGTTATGTGATGAACCTCAAATGAACAAAGTAAGATATCTAATTGCGTTCACACTGATACCTTGCAAACATTTATGTAAAGTTGGATATTGGAAAAAAAAAAAACTGGATAGGAGCTGAGCAGGCAGTGCATGTCTACAATTCCAGCACTCAGGAGGCTGAGGCAGGAGAATTCAGAGTTCAAAACCCGCCTGGACTATTTAGCAGACAGCTCACACTATACAAAGAACACACCCACAAACTAGATAAGAAAAATCTAGAGGTTGTGGTAGTTTGATAGGTTAAGTTTTATTTCTTTCTCTTCTTCATACTGCTTTTATGACTAACAAAAAGAACTGATGTCTAAAACACAACCATTCTTGAATAATTATTAGAAAATTATATATCTCAGTCTGTTGCTTTTCTCTCATTGCTGAGCCAAACAAAATACTCAAGACCCAAAGTTAAAGAGGGAAAGGTTTATTTGCCTTACAGTTCGTAGAGGTTTCGGTCCATAATTGACTGACTCTGTAGCATGGTGGCTAAAGGACAACAGTTCATGGCGGCAGAAGGCAGCAAAAGCAACAAGGTGACCTTACCAGGACCTTTCTATCCCTTTTATGGTATTTAGGCTGCTTAGGGTAGAGAGCACCCAAATCCTTAATGCTAGTGGCCTCAAGCCTACCATTATATCAAGAATCAATCACACATTCTAGATCAAGCACTTCTGAAGAGGTCCTCAAAACTGCACAGGGTTTTACTCCTAAAAACATCTAAACACAGCCATAACATTCAGCTCCCACCCTGCAAAGACTCACTCCCATCCCTCTGTGCAAAAAGTGGCTGGTCCACCTCTAAGAGTTACCAAAATCTACAGTTTCAGTGCTGCTGAAAAATCCAAGTCCAGTGTCTCCTCTGAGATTTAAGGGAAACTCTTAGCTCTAGCATCTGTAAATATGAAAAGAAAGTTGAACATTTCCAACACTCAATGGCACAAGACAGACATTATTAGCATTCCAAAATGTGCAAATAGAAGGATACAACAGAAGAGGATCAAAGCAAGTCCAAACTCCAGCAGGGAAAATCCCACAATTCCACTTCCAGCATCCCTGGCAATCTACGACAAGTTGTGAACTCCAAAGAGCTTGGGTGGCTTGGCTCCTATGGCACTGCCAGTGGCTGTAGCTCCCAGGGCTTCTCTGCTGGGCCAGTTCTACCCCCTCTTCACAGTTCTTGTCAGGTGATCCACATTCATGGCTTCCCAAAACTTCTGGGTCTTCACTGCACCTTTTAGCTTCACTCACACGTTCATTCACTGCCCTCTCTGGCCCACACTATCTGGCCTCCCAGGCCATCTTCTGAAATCTAGGTGGAAGCCCTCTTCACCCCATACCTCTTGCATTCTGTATGTGTCTACAACTAGCAGCCTTTGGATGATGCCAAGGTCTGCTGCCAGCTAGAGCTGTAGCCAGGCTTCCTTCTCCCTTGGCTGTTGGGGTCCAGTGCCTATGACCCAAATTCTATGAACAAGTTCCCTAGTTCACCACTATTCTGGAAAATGGTGCTCTGAGACTGTCTTCTCAAAGCAAAGTTTTTCATTTCTGCAATTCTGAGGCTGCAAAGGGCAGAGTCCTGCTGCTTCTTGTGATTTCCTCAGAGCATCATTTCCATTCTCCTGTTCGTTTTTGCCAGTCAAGATCTCCTCTGCTGTGTCTTTGCAGGCTACCACTTTACTGGAGCTTCCCTGGCCAAACTCAGAATGTTTCAAACCATTCTGCTGGGCTCTTTGCTCTTGAGTGTAAACACAGATCTGGCTAACACCCCTCCTCCCCCTGAAAGAAGCCATGCCACCTACTCAGCATTAGACTGCCTTGAAATTTCTTCTGTGAGATTAGTCTGTCACCTTTAATCTCAGTCTCAAGCAGTTTCTGGACACCACCAAAATGCCAACAAACTTCCTGCCAAGCCATAACGTACATTGTTTGGAGTCCAAAAGCTAATGCAGTCCTTCTTCCCAGCAGAAACCTCCTTAGCTTGGCCTTTACCAGCTCTCTGGTCTTCTGAACTCTGACGAGAATGTCCCATTCAGTCCAGCCTAAAGTGTTCTACCCTCTACATTTTCAGCCGGCATCTCTGAACCTTTCCTAACTCTTCCTCATTCCACAGGCCAGTTTCAAAGGCTCCTCAGCCCCATGACCAGCTTACGTCACAGCAACAAACCCACTTCTCTGGTGGCAAATCTCTGTTAGTGAGATAAAATACCCAACACCTAAATTTAAAAGAGAAGGAGTTTATTTAGCTCATGTTGGTAGAGATTTCAGTCCATAATTGGCCAGCTCCAAGGCAGATGGTCAGAGAAAACAATTCATGGTGGACAAACAATAACAGAGCAACAGGAGATTTAGCAGCATCTTTCTGCCCTTTTTATCTCATTTAGATTACTTAGCACAGCAGCACTCAGCCTTAACCCCGGTGCCCTCAGGGCTAATCCTCCATGGATCAATCACACACTCGCTCCAGGTTCAGCCCCTCTGCAAAAGTCTCAAAGACTACATGAGGTCTGGGGCAGAGGGGGGCATCTAAACAAGCCATAACACTCACATTCCTTTTAAAACTAGTTTTCTGATGGTCTTGAGCAGCCATTTAAAAATTAGCCAGAACAGCTAAAGTACTAATCTCTCACATACACTTCACAAAGGAGCAAAAACCCTCGACTCTGTGACGGTCATTCAGAACAAATATGTACATGTAAGACCTGTCCTTTGGGGTCTGGGTCCCTGGAGGGTGGAAAAGCCCTCTTGGTACTATCGTGCTCTTTGCTATGTTCAGCCCATGGATAATAGACGTTCAGTTTTCAACCAGCTGTCAATATGACAATTTTCACAAGTACTAATTCTGCTTTTTAAAAAAAGAAAATGAAAAGCTGCCACCCACATTATATCATCAGCTGCCTCAAAACCTGTAAAGACATTTTAAATCCTTCAAGGTTCAAAGGAAACTATCAATGTTAGTAGTTAAACTAATTCAAAACTAAAATAGTAAGAGCTATGCCTCTATCCAAAAATATCCAAAAGTCTGAAGCAATTGAAGGCTGTACAAACTTGCCTCTTAAAACTATAGAAGAAAAACTAGTAAGAGAATCAAGGTGACCAAAGGGGAACCTTCTTACATACAAAGAATAAGATGACTCACCGTCCCGGCTGCCAGTCACAATCTCAGGTGCTCCTTCCCCGACTCCTAGCCCTCCAACACCATCTATCGTGTTTATAATTTCTTTATGGCCCTTTACAGAATATACTGGCACCTCCGGAGCTTCCAAATTCCTAAATAGAGAACACAGCTTCTTAATTTACACCATATACACCAAACACTTACATCTGTTACTAAAATTTAACAATGTACACTGTACACTTTTGTCTTTGCTTAAAAATAAAGATATTGCTATGAAAGTAATTTATATATTTAATTCTATATTTTTTCTTTGCTTTGGGTTTTTAAGCCCCAGTAAGCACTAGAATTTTATTCAGCCTGAAATTTGAACTTCTGAGTCTAATTAGTATTTTTTGATCACACCTAAGTTTGCTTGTTAATAAAGGCAGATTTCTGAATTCACCCTCAGGCAATGTGAATCAGGACGTTGGGGCTGGGCCTGCAAACCAGGGTGCACTGCAATTTAATAGAAACTGCTACTTTAAATCTAGAGTAGAATCAAAGTAATATTAGAGTCATTTAGAATGACTCCACAGTTGGCCTTGATGGTTTCACCTTGAGACACTTTTGGAGCTAAAATATGCGTTGTGTTTACTTTGTACACATTTCTCACTCTATAATGTATTACTTTGCCAGTGAAGGTCATACTCCTTTTCACTAGTGACATCTTAAAGTGACTCTTCATGCTAGTCACAATAAATATTGTACCAGCCTGGCTAAAATTCATCTAACCCAGTTAACTTAAAAGGCACGCAGAAAAGTACCGCCTGAGGCTATATTCAGGGCTCTTTACAGCCTCCTCCATTTCCTTCTTTTTTTTGCTCTTTGCTGCTGGCTTCTATCCATACTTCTCATCGTGAGTTAGTATTCAAAATCTTAAACTTTCTTTTTTTTTTGAGACAGGGTCTCACTTTGTAGTTCAGGCTGACCCAGAGCTCAGCCTCAAACTCACATCACAGCAATCCTCCTGCCTCTGCCTCCTGAGTGCTGGGATTACAGGCGTGAGCCACCATGCAGCACTGTGGTATGTGGTACTGGTTGCTGCTGGGCATGAGTCTCCACGCCCAGTATGCTATGTGGTTACCGGGGAATCGAACCCAGGTCCTTGAGCTTGCAAGACAGGCGCTGGAACCACTGAGCTAACTCCCCAGCACCAAAATCTTAAACTTTTTAAAAAGGAATGTGAGTTATTTATGAAATGCTACCTCAACTTATTTTAGCAGAAGTTATTAGTAAAATATCATTAATCAGAGACTTGATTAAGCCCAGTACAGTGGCAAACATGTGAAATCGCAGCATGGAGGGAGGCTGAGACAGGAGGATGGTAAGCTAAGAGTCCCACCTAAGCAACTCTGCTGGATTTTCATCTCAAAAATAGTAAATAAATAAATAAATTTTTAAAAGGCTGGGATGTACTCAGTAGCAGCGCACTTCTGGGTCCAATCTCCTATCCTGGGGAAAAACAGTGAGCTAGTTCAATGTAGGTGTAAGATTAGGTATATGTGTGTCCCATCATTATAAAAAGAAAGGAAGACTAAACAGGATTACATTAAAGAATTGTTTTTATTATTTTTATAGATTTAAAAACATGACTTGCTTTAAACTTCAAATTATCAGTGAAAGAATGTTGGTAATATTCGTACCATACCAGGGAACTCTACTAAGATGACCCACAGTTATTTTTGTTAAAATATATTCATTAAAAATATAGGCTGTTTTCTCAACCAACTTCTCTGAAAGTAGACAACATAGCATGCAAACAGTGATGAACAAATGCTAACTACTAAATAGTTAAAACAAGGAGAAATTACCTTCATCCTACTTTATGACTCTACACCAGATGAATAAGACAGAGTCACTATAGAGTAGCACATTCTAAGTGAAAATCTAGAAAAGTCATATTAGAAAGTAAGATAGGGAAAATAATTTATAGAATATTACTATATACTTAAAATAACTAAAATAATGGATTTTTTTGAAAAACAAAGAGAAATTTCAACTAATTCAATTCTAAATATGAAGAAATGACTCAAAGTAAGATAGAATTAAGAGCAGTTAGTACAACTGCAATTTTGCTCATTCAAATCAGGCTTACCTTGATTTGCTCAACAGACGTATCTCTAAGAAGTTGTACTTGGATATCAGAGTATTAAAAAAGCAAATTGTAAATGTTTTGAAAGTTGTACAATAAAAATTAAAACAAAAATTCAGTGTACAATTCTGTAATGCCAAATCTTTTGCTGAAATATAAACAATTAATATATAAATTTTCAGTGTTATACATGTGCGTTTTTGTATACTATATTCTTAACAGCACAAGGGAATATTTTATTTATAGATACACAACATTAAATTCTAGCACAAAACAGCATGTAAGGACTGACAATATTATTCAAAATATCTGAAGGAAAACAGGTTAGTATTTTTAAGTGGAATTTGAATATGGACTCTAGAAAAATACATTAAAGGTAATTCTCAGACTTTTATGGTTCAACTTGAACAAGAAAAGAAATATTTCAAGATTAGAATTCCCTTCCTCAGAAGAGTAGAAAGACTACTAAAGAAAGTGCTCGTCTCCTCTGTTTGAACCCCACTTAAAAAATCTTACCATATATGAAGGTTTCCACCAAAATCTCCAGTAGCTAAATATCTCTGCTGTAAAGATGCTGCACCAAATGTTCCACACTTAATGGGTTTGGCCTTTTCAATCTTGAAAGAAGAAAGAGAGAGAAGAGACATTATTTGTGTAAGCAGTTATTAGGAATCCACAATATTTATGGTTCTATAAAGTTTAAAACGGGGCTGGGGACATAGCTCAGTGGCGCCGTGCCTGCCTGGCAAGCTCTAAGCCCTCAGTGTGAGCCCCCAGATCAAAAATAAATAAAAAAGTTTAAAATTCATAAAGGCAATTAAAACATTTTCTGAATAAAAAATTATCCTCTTCCTTTAGTCGCTTTTTATTGCTTAAAAGCCCACAGTTATGAACTTCTAAATTAAACATTCTTTTAATTTACTTTCTCTGTTCTCTTACTAATAACATTCAAAGGCTAACAACTCTACCATCTCTACTAGTTTGCAAATGTGAAAGTTTTGGTATTTTTACACAATATTCTTTAAGATCCTCAGTAGAAATGAGAAAATAATGAAGATACCATTCTTTTTAGATGTTTGTGTGTCTCACAGTTTCCCCTGCAAAGCCCTATGAACGAAAGATATTTACATCCACTTGTTCTGGGACCCTTTCAGGACCTAGAGATTTATACAGCTGTGTACCTAACACTGCTATCAGCATGGACTAGCCAATACTTTTAAATTTCTTTTACTTTAAAGGCTTCTGCTCCAAAAGCTGTATAGAATCACACTGGTAAAATAACCACAACCAAATCCACTACTGAAGATATGGGGCTTCTGAAAATCAGGTGAAGACCATATTACCACAAGGGCCCTAAGAATACCCTCCGAAAACCAGAGCTGCAGAGATTTGCCCAACTCATGCAACATTTAACATGTAATGAGTTCCTACTATAGCTGAACACCCCTACTGAAAACCCCCCAAAATCCAAAGTGCTCCAAATCTCATACTTAATGACCACAGCCATGATGCCAAAAATGGAAAATTTTGTATTTACCTCAGATGTTGAGGTCACAGTCAAACTGGAGGAATACGAATGTATTGTATAAGGTATACATGTGTAAAATGTAAATGAAACATATGCAAATTTTGTGTTTAGCTGGGGCTCATTCTTAAGATATTTCATTATGTATATGCAAATATTTTATTTCTACATTTATCTTGGTACTGGGCATCAAACTTGTAGCCTCACACTTGCAGGGCAGGTGCCAGAACCACTGAGCTAAATCCCCAAGCCCATGCAAATATTTTAAAATCCAAATGGTGCAAATGGAAAACTTGTGTTCTAAGCATTTCAGAGTAAGGGCATGCAATCTGTATCTCCAATTCATTAAATGAGGTAAGCGGCATTATGGATGAATGTGACTGAGTATACTCTCCCCAGCTCCACATGCCCTGGTCACTGAAGTTCCTCCTGCAGCTTAACTGCTCTTCCTGACGTCTTGGCTACTGGGAACTCTGGGATCTGGAATTAGAAGAGGCCACTCCCGATGACTGCTCCACACCACACTCTTGCTCTGTGTTACGCTTCCTATTTACTGCCAGCTTCAACCACTCCAAGCTATTTATTCTTTTTTCTAGTCTTTTACATTTTTTCCACTTTTAAATTTTTACTGTTTACCAAAAAATACATATTCCCCATGAAAATCTGAACAGAATAATGTAAGAGAAAAATGCCTCCCTTTTACACTCTCCAGAAGTAATCCTCACCCTTCAAGATGTTTCCCTACACACTGTGATTTACTTCTTTCTGTAGAAAAAACTGGTGAGACAGGTGTGGTGACACACACCTGTAATTTCAGCACTCAGGAGGCTGAGGCAGGAGGATCACCAAGAGTTCAAGGTCAGCCTGGAATACACAAAAAGAGCTTGTCTCAAAAGAGAGAGAGAGAAAGAAAGAGAGAGAGAATACAACTGATTATTCCAGCACTCCAGCACTTCACAGTGCTCAACAAGCCGTACCAAAAGGGGCAGTCTGATACTTGCACATATCACAAAACCTCGAAGGGAAAGAAATCAAATTGAGAACCAGTCAATCTGTTATACTATACTGGACATTTTCACCTTTGTCACTGTATGGTTTCTAAAAAAGTAAATAGAGAAACAAAATGTGTCTACACTTATTAGCATCAACTCCCAGGAGGGGCACCAAGGCCCCTTGAAATCTGGCTTTGCCTGGCTCCTCGGCTGCTTCCTGCTTCTCCTCTCTCTCTACATCACAGCCACACTAGTCAGTCTCTTTTCATTCTTCAGACACTCCAAAGTCACTTCCATCTAGGGGCATCTGCTGTTCTTTCCCCCGATCACGCCTCTTGCCTCCTTGTTCAGGCTGCAGTTCAAATACCACATCTTCAAATGCCTTGCCCTCCAATCTGAAGCAGAAACCTCAAGTCTCACACTGCAGAATCTCCCGATCATAATTATCAACAAAATTATTTTATTCACTCAACTATCTATCTCCTCTTTCTAGGACGTGAGCACCATGAGAATAGGGCCTTGTCTCATCTGTTTTATATTCAGCAGGTGCTCAATAATTTTTTTTTTTTTTTAGGTTTTTTGAGACAGGGTCTCGCTTTGTAATTCAGGCTGACCCTGAGCTCAGCCTCAAACTCACATCACAATCCTCCTGCCTCTGTCTCCCTTGAGTGTTGGGATTACAGGCGAGAGCCACCACGCCCGGCACTGTGGTATGTGGTACTGATTGCTGCTGGGCGTGAGTCTCCATGCCCAGTATGGTAAGTGGTTACCTGGGGTGGAACCCGGGTCCTTGCGCTTGCAAAACAGGTGCCGGAACCACTGAGCTAACTCCCCAGCCCAATAATTCCTGAATTAAAATATAAATGAATATCTATTAACCCTCGGCCCTAATGCTGGGGAGAGAGAAATCAGCACAGGGGTACTTCTTGTCCTCCCTTTTCCCTTACAGGTTTACAAGTGTGTGGCCCCAATACAGTTTCTGGTATCATTCCCATGCAATCATACAATCACATTTATGTATCAAACATACCCATATCAGCTACTGCTCTAGATATGCTTTCAGGAAAAGGCCACCTTCTCTTGAGAATTCTGTAAAGGCTAAGCGATAGGAGCCTTGCTCTCCTGATGAGGAAGCAGGTGCAGCAGCCTGAGTGATGTGCACAAGTCCAAAAGGCCAGGAAGGCTCGAAGCTCTTTCTACTGAAGGAGGTGCCTCTAGGCCTGTATGTGAATCTATTAAATGAACATTTGGGGCCGGAGAATTAGCTCAGCAGTTCTGGCATCTGGCTGGCAAGTTCAAGGTCCTGAGTTCAATCCCCAGTAACCACATACAATGGCAGGCGTGTTGGCTCACACCTGTAATCCCAGCACTTGGGAGGCAGAGGCAGGGGGATTGCTGTGAGTTCAAGCCTGGCCTTGGCTACACAGAGAGCTCAGGGCCAGCCTGAACTACAAAGTGAGACCTTGTTTCAAAATAATGACTACGATGACAACAATGACAACAACAAAAATAAATGGACATTTGATTATATGGCCCCATTCTGTAAAACTAAGTCTCTGCAAGTGCCAAAGAAATGTTCAATACTGAAATGGATTGGTGATCTCAATAGTTCAGGCCTGAAGGAAACATACGTTTAGATTTCTATCCTTTTGCTTTAAACCTCACTCCTTTTGTGACTAGGTAAATACATAGTATTAAGCTTCTGTCATGTACACTTCTTTGCATGAAAAAAGAACAGACTTACAGAACTAATGGTATGCTGTACAAGAATCACACTCAAAAGGGTATGACTATATTAACAATAAGATCAAGGGGCCAGGGATTTAGCTCCCAGGTTCCAGCACCTGTCTTGAAAGCAAAAGGGCCCTGGTGGGTTCTATGCCAGTAACCACATACAACAATCCCGGGCACGGAGACTCACACCCACCAGCGATCAGTACCACACACCACAGTGCCGGGTGTGATGGCTCCCGCCTGTAATCCCAGGACTTGAGAGGCAGGGGCAGGAGGACTGCTGTGAGGTCAAGGCTGAGCTCAGGGCCAGCGTGAACTACAAAGGGAGACCCTGTCTCAAAACAAAAACAAAAACAAAAAATAAACTCAAACACAGTAATAGCTTGTCACCTGCATGCAGCAAGGGCATGTCTTCTGACAGTTCGGAAATCATAATAGCAGTTAAACAGCTAAAGAAACAAACTTTACAGTGCACAAGAGTTGCCCTCCAACTCTCCTAAATATTTTACCTAAGAAAAAATGCACAGAATTTGCTATAACTTAATTTTTTTTTTGCTAGAATTGGTTTAAAAATCGAATACTTAGTGAAAATGATCCACCAAAGCATGAATGTATCAATAATTTTTGCTATTTACGATAAATGACCGCTGGGATGGTTCACCGGGCTTGGCTTATGGTTTCTTTGTTACAGTGATATGTTAACACCACGAGAGAAGCCATGAGCAGAAATTCCCGACAGCTATTTCTGCTCGTCTGTGGGTGGGTCTAGTACAGCTTGTCAGGACTTCCTCCCCCACATCCTGGCACTGCTTCATTAACATTAAAAGGTTTAGTTAACCAAATGCTAACCAGCAGTGAATTGTGTAGCAAGGGGGCTAAAAAAGTAGAACTTTATTAGATTACTAATTTTATAGTATAAATACCCACAGCCACAATTCCATTTTTTAGGTCCATCCCTGTCCACAGAATACCTTTGTGCCAATCAGAAAAAAAAACTGCATTTGCTCAGTAGATCAAGTCTCACGGGGAAGGGGGAGGGAAGGCCTGATGAGGGGAAAAGAGACACACCCAGGTGGAAAGCTGCTCAGCTCCACACCGGCCCTGTCCTCCCCTCCTGGGCTCTTCTCCCGGCAGGTGGAGAAGGGTGGCGTCAGCAAAGGCTGATCCCCTCCCCCCCATCATATCCTCAATGTACAGGCTTTGGAGCAGTTTTATCCCAATAAATCAAGTATGTTTCCTAAAATTTTAATAAATACTCCACCTAGCCCTGGGCTTCTCAACCCTGGCACTTGTTAACATCACCTTGCAGAGGTTCACATCCTTCCCTACCCTAGACAGCAGCGCTACCTCAGAATTCATGGGGGTGAAAACAGGCGTGGAATATCTGAAAACACCCACATACACAAACACAAATGACAAAATACTTCAGATGATGCACCGTACGGGGTACGAATCACTGACCCTGCATTGAACCTATATAATTTTATTGCCACATACGATCAAAGTTTGTAAGCGGACTTTTCCATTTGCTTTACCCTTCTTTTAAATGGAGGGCTTTTTAAGCGTCACCTTTCAAATACTCTTAGTTCTTTTTTAACACAGTGCTTTGAAATAGGTTCTTCAGTAATTTTTGATGAAAAACGTTTCTGGGTAAAAATATAAATTTATTACTCCCAAGATTGAGCTAACGGGCGATGCTTTTACCTTTTTCTTATCTATATTTTCTAAGAATTTTGCAATGAATATGTATTATTTTTCTAAAAATTTCTTAGAATCCCCCAGAAACTCTAAAAGAGACAAGATTGTTTCAGTCAACAGAATAAGTACACGGCTGAAATCTGTACGGTCTCTCAGATGATTCCTGATTGAGTTTCAACTGGCATTTATTACCAATACTTTATCTTTTTTCCTCTAAACTACTATTGATTTTTTTTTTTTTACCACATCCTATTTATAGGCACACACTCACTCGTTCTTTTAGTAATTTATTGAGTGGCTCCTCCTTACAAACCACACAGAAGAAAGACACGGTCTTACTCTCCAGGAGCTTACAATCTAGTTAGAGATAAGCAGGGCAAAATTTCCGTTTCTTTCACAAGTACTACAACAACACAAAAAGAAAACCACCTCGTGTAGGAATCAGGAAGGGCATCACGTATTAGAAAATCCAGAATCCAGACAATGAAGTGATGAAGAATATAAGAGAAGATGAAAAGAAGGGCATATTCCGAAATTCAGCTTGGCAGTAGAGAGAGAACTGAATAAGAAAAGGGTACTGTGGGGGGAGGCAGGGATTAGCTTAGGGCCAACACGTCTGCCTGGCAAGTGCAAGGTCCCCAAATTTGATCTCCCATACCGCAAAAAAAAAAAAAAAGAAAAAAGAAAAAGAAAAGAAAAAGGAAAAAGAACAAAGTACTCAGGGGAATTTAAAATGAGTTAAGCCTCATCTAAGTTTGCTCATCATTTCCCCATCAATTTCTCTCCAACTCCTCCCAGCCAATTCTCTCCTCAGCTGTGTGTGTGTTGCTGGAGGTTGCACTAAGCTACATCCTCCGCCCCTTTTTAAATCTTCTCTTTTGGGCCAGGGATTAGCTCAGTGGTTCCTGCACCTGCCTTGCAAGGGCAAGGTCCGGAGTTTGACAGGGCAGGGCGTGGTGGTTCACACCTGTAATCCCAGCACTCTGGAGGCACAGGCAGGAGGATTGCTGTGAGTTTGAGGCTCATCTGGCCACACAGCTAAAAATCTCTTTTGAAACAAAGACTCATTAAATTAAATTGCTAAACTGCCCAGACTGGGCTCTAATTAATGGCTCTTTTACTTCAGTTCCCTGGAGTGCCGAGGGGACAGGTGCATCTCTTTGCTTAGCACCGCCACAGCTCTGGGTCCCTAGACCATTTGATCTCCCCTGCACTTGTAGTCTATTACAATCCTAAATACATGATTATAACCGATTGTTTCCTTTACACAATTCAACTCTACTCATCTTAAAAATTGCAAACAGCTACCGAAATGTTAGTTGTTAGCTTAGCATGGTTGTCCGCACCTGTAATACCAGCAGAATCTAGGAAGCTGAGTGGGGGAGGATCACCAAGCTCCAGGCCAGCCTGAGAAACTTGTCCAGACCCTCCAATAACACTCTTTATGCGAAATAGTGCCTTTAGTCTCTAAATCTTTCACTAGTGTTCTTTAGAAAGTTCGTATATCTATTCTTGCTAAAAGGACACCTTGCTAAAAGCCTTTCAATCATCTGCTACTTTCCTCTGTAAAAATGCACAAGTCTTTCAAATGGCCTGCAGATTTTACAGTCTGGTTACTGCTTACCCATCCTGTTTCTTAAGAAGACAAACTTTTTCCCATTACTGAACTTCAGCACATGCTGTTTCTCCTGGAAAATTCATCCTCTACACCTACTTTGGTGTAGTTTCTACTCAAGTCTGTTTTCACTCACAGAACTATGTTCTTTGTGGGAGCAAATTCACCTCATTTTGGCTTATATTTATGCATCTTCACTTGATTATTGGACTAAGTGTTTCCCACTAGAAAACGAACCCCTGAGATGGCAACACTGTCACTCAGGTGCTTGGGAATACCAAGCACTTGCCTGACACGCCGAGAGGATAAGCGTGTTGGGCTGTCTTCTCTGACTACATCACAGGCATCCTGGTGTCTGTGCTAGCTCTGCTTCCAAAAAATCACTATGTGAGCACGTTTAAACTTGCAAACGACTGCAAACTAAATGGCTCTCAAATTTAGACACCAAATCTTAGCGTCATTTCCCAGAGACTTTGTGCGACACTGCACCAGGGGTGGCAGAAGCAAAGGGCTGACAGGACGAAGAGGCAGGTACAAGTCCGCGGAGACTGCAGGACTCGAAAGCACGGTTTTATGTCCGAAGCATTTTTCAATCTGGAATCAACTTCCCTAGTCCCTCGCTGTTCCAGCTATACTTTTGGGGAACGCTGGAAGAGCGCTGCAGCAAAGAGTGTGGGGACTGTGCAGGCACTCGTCCCCAAAAGCATTCCAGGGCCTGGCACTGGATAGTCTCGACCCAGCACCCACCTCCCGAAGCAGCTTCAGGTCCCCGTGCTGGATCTCGTACAGCTGAATCACGCCAGTTCCCCGTGCGAAGTTGCCCATGGTCACAAACTTGGCGCTGCAGGGCACCCACTTACAATCAAACACCGTGTAGTTGAGACCCTTCTGGATATGGGCGATGATCTGAGGCTTCTCGAAAGCCGACATGGTCTAGCCAATTTCACTTCCAACCACCGCTACACACCCACACCCCGTCAAAACACTACCCTAGGAACCAGATTCCAAACTTAACGACAGTTGGTCCTTTCCGCTTGCCGTACTCTGTCTGATGCCTAATAAACTGGATTTAGTTGTCTTAAATAATGCCAGACGTGCTTCCCAGGTCGCGCAAGGTGTTTTTCCATAGACAGCACAAATTTGATTAACTCTTTTACCCACTAAGTTTTGCTCATATACACAATAGTGATTACAAGAAGTCTTGGCCGAAATTGCGTAGTTGGAGGACGACCCTAAAAATAAGGCATATCATTGGGATAGCCCATCAGGCACCCTCACCATTCCTGTTTCAGGACCCTCAGTGAGAGACTTCTTAGGGGCGAAGTCTGATGTTGATTCGCTACCGCTAGCTCGGGAGGGGTGCGCCTGCGCAGTGCGGTACCGCACGTGTTCACGCTGGGAGTGCTTGCTGAGTGTGGAGATGGCGGAGATGGAGACGCAGAGTGCTGGGGCCGAGGAGGGGTTCACCCAGGTTACTCGCAAAGGTTCCCGGCGGGCGAAAAAACGACAATCTAAGCACTTGTCCGAAGCTGGGGAAAGTGGGGATGTGGGCCACATGGACACAGAGGAAGCTCGGCCCGCGAAGAGGCCCGTCTTTCCGCCCCTCTCCGGGGATGGACTCCTGGTACAATTTGGGAGCCTGGGACCGGATCGGAACAAGGGCCGTGGGCAGGTCAGGGTAGTGGTCTCTGGTTGATGTCAAAGCTCTAAAGGACTGGTGTGCCGGAAGAATCTTACAAACGTGGCTGTGCTGAAGTTTAACTGGTTTAGATCGGCGGCTTTTTGTAGCTCGGTTGTCATTTTACAACTACTCCCATAGCCCTCCAGGACGTCTCCAGAGGTTTTTGTTTTCTTTAGTTGCAGAGTGGAAAAGAAGAAACACGGAAAATTCCCGTTCCAGCTAATAGATACACGCCATTGAAAGAGAACTGGATGAAGATATTTACTCCTATTGTAGAACATTTGGGACTCCAGATACGCTTTAACTTGAAGTCAAGAAATGTAGAGATCAGGGTAAGCAGAAAGTCAACCATTTCCAAACATGCTTGGTTTTTCTTCTTAATGAAAACACATGAGTGGAATTTCCCCACGGAACTTGGTTTTCTTCAGCTTTTTAAATATAGTAACTTTGAACTTACCAAATGCCTTCAGAATGTGCCTTCAACACAAATGTTAACTGAACTCATAAACTGATTCTGAAATCATACCACCATATTGATAGTGCCTGTATATGAAGTATGTAAATAAAGTACATTTTCCTGTTATTATCAGGACTGGTATAAACTTAATGTATGTTAATGGACTATAATTATAGAAGAAAGAGCCACCACTCTAATAGTTGGTAAAGTTTAAAATGTTAAGTAGGAGACCCAGTCATAAATTCATCTCATCTGTTTTCTATATTCACACGTTCTGGTGGCTTTGCTTTGATGAAGGGCCTCTTTTCCCCACGCCTTTTCTCTTCCTACTTTATTCCTAGTCAGCTTTCAGGATCTAACTAAAGTTCTTCTCCTTTATAAGTCTTTTTTCAATCATTGTTGTGTGGTCAATTTGGATTCCACTGATACTTGATGCTGCCACATGCAGATGTGTGGTGGCACTCATGAACCACATCATTCGGTGTTTAGGAGAGCCCTATGATGTAGATGATGTATCAGATGTGAGGAAACGGGTCAGAGAAGTTATCTTGGCCAAGTCATCAGGCTGGTGATAGACGGATCTACTGAGCACCCTCCACTTTGACCTCTTTATTTTACAGATGAGAAAACCTAATACCTAGAGAGTATCCATGAGATTTACCCAAGGTTACATGATCAGATAAGAATTGGCATCAGATTTTAAATATAGAAGGTGATTTCCCATTACACAGTTATGTAGGTTTTTGAAGTCTGTGGTTCTTTCAGCAAAATTGTGAATATAGGTGGGAAAGTAGAAGTGAAGTTGGACTTGTTTTGTATCTTACTTTTTTCACTTTTTATTACTCAACTTCTTCACATTTAAATTTATAGCACTTGGTATTCAAGGTTATCTTGATAACAGCTAAGATGTGTTAAGTATTTATTGTATTTACAGTGGTAAATATTTTATGAATATCAGCTATTTCTGTAGTTACTGAAGAATCTGAGAGTAGAATCTTAGTTTCCCTCTCAGTACCAGCCATGCAAGTATTTAGAACCTGACTTGTTGATTTGAGAAACAGCAAAATAAATGGTCGTTGAAGTCAGATTAGGTCAGGATTCAGAGGAGATTGTCATGAAGAAGAGAGCCGGGTGGTACAAATGAAGGGGTGGACAGGATAGAGGTGCTACAACTATATGAATCATTGAACTGTGCCAGAGAACTGTTGCTGTTAACCCTAGATATCTGACTGGTTACACAGTGTATTCAGTCATCTTAACAATCTTTGGGCGGAATTGCCCGCCCTAGATGGGAAGGATTTGTTTTGCAAATTAAAGACAATATTTGTCCTACCAAAACTAGGTTATCCAGACTGTATAGCAAAAGGGTGGTGGTGAAAGAGGTGATGGGAAAGGTTATTTTTAGCCTGTAATTAGAATTTTCTTTTTATTCTTCTCTGTAAGTTTGTACCTGGTTTTTGTTTTTTGTTTTTAGACTTGTAAAGAAACCAAAGATGTTAGTGCTCTGACAAAAGCAGCTGATTTTGTAAAGGCCTTTATTCTTGGGTTTCAGGTGGAGGTGAGTGATTTCATGACATCTATAATGGGGATTTCAGAATAATAGGTGTGCATGCATGTGTGTGTGCATGCATGTATCACACTTGAGGATTGAACCCAACACCTTCACAGTGAGTTATATTCCCAGTCCTTCTTTATTTTGAGACAGGGTCTCACTACATTGGAAAAGCTGGGCTTGAACTTGTCCTCCTGCCTCAGCCTCTCAGAGTGCTGGAATTACAGGCATTCTCTGCTACACCCAGCTCAAAAAATTTTTAGTGTGGACAGTTCACTGGATAAGTTATTTTTTTAAACGTGTTGCAGCACTAGAGTTTTAGTCCTCATTGCTACCTGTGCCACTCATTCTCAAGTACTGTATCCTGGCCATACAAGGACCTTCAGGGTGTTTATTTTTATACTACAGGATGCACTTGCCCTCGTCAGGTTGGATGACCTCTTTCTAGAGTCTTTTGAAATTACAGATGGTAAGTCTGTGGTGGTCTTCCCTGAAATACTGTTCTTTACTGTTGCTGATTTTGCATTGTATTTTGATTCTTGGTTCTTCAATAGCATCCACCAGGTGAGCTGTGTTATTAGCCCTTTTTAAAAACATATTCTTTAGTTAATAATTAAACTTTATGTGGAAGGGACAGTGCACTGGAGTAGCTTGTCACCTGACGTCTTGCTTCTCTTATTTTAGTTAAGCCATTAAAAGGAGACCACCTGTCAAGGGCAATAGGAAGAATTGCTGGCAAAGGAGGGAAAACTAAATTTACCATAGAGAATGTGACACGGACACGGATAGTTTTGGCTGATGTGTAAGTTTTTGATTTTGTGAAAATTATTCTCACAATTTATATTTGATCTTTGTTAGAAAAAGTTCTAATAGTTGTGTTTTATATGATACCATAAGTTGGTCAGGGGGCCAGGGATTCAGCTCAGTGGTTCTGGTGCCTGCCTTGCAAGTGCAAGGGCCCAGGTTTGATTCCTGGTAACCAACAGTGCTGGGCAGGGAGAGTAATGCCCGCCAGCAATCAGTACTACATACCACAGTGCCAGGAGTGGTGGCTCTCGCCTGTAATCCCAGCACTGGGGAGGCAGAGGCAGAATCGCTGTGAGTTCCAGGCTCACCTGGGCTACATAGCGAGCTCAGCAAGATCCCGTCTTAAAAAAAAAAACTTGGTCAGTGTTTCTGTATGAACAGTCACATACATTGAAAGGAGATTAAATTGGGTGAGGAAATTTCAGTAATTACAGCTTTGATTTAGCAATGAAGGAGATAGAATCATTCTTAAAAAGGAATTATATCACTGGGCCGGGGAGTTAGCTCAGTGGTTTTGCAAGCGCAAGGACCTGGGTTCGATTCCCCGGTAACCACATAACAATACTGGGCGTGGAGACTCACACCCCGCAGCAACCGGTACCACATACCACAGTGCTGGGCGTGGTGGCTCACGCCTGTAATCCCAGCACTCGGGAGGCAGAGGCAGGAGGATTGTGATGTGAGTTGGAGGCTGAGCTCAGGGCCAGCCTGAACCACAAAGCGAGACCCTGTCTCAAAAAAACCTAAAAAAAAAAAAAAAAAAAAGGAATTATATCACAGATGAAGATTTCAGCAGGGGCACCTTGTAAATTAGTAGAGAGGGCAAGTAATAGATGCTTCAAATGATTTGTGAGCTTTCCTGTTTTAAAGTACTATGTATGTTTTATATAAATGCATGTGTCTAAATTTTAATATAGATACATATGTGTAAGTACATACATCCTCAAGGCCTTCCATAAATGGAAGATGAGCATTGTACATTGACTAAAAAAATCTATCAAGCAGTTTTACATGATCTGAGGTAAGATGATATGGGGTTAAATGAGCATAAGAGTGCAGAGGTGAGCTGGGATAACCCCTTTCTGAGGTTGAAGTGGCTCTGCTTCCAGGGCAAGGATCTTACTAATATGTGGGTCAGAGCTTACATAATGTCAGAAGTTGACAAATGAAGCAAATGACTGATGGGAAGAAGGGTCTGCTTGCAACTAAATACAGAAATAATCATTTAGTAGAATCTTACTTTTGCTCATATTATTGTTCTTGTATAGGCTGAGCCTAGAGTCCGAAATACAAGCTATAGAGGAGCTTTTTGTTAGACATTTCACAAATGTGGATGAGTATACTATATTTTAAATAGTAAATAGAACCCTGAAAGTTGTTGTTAAACTTTTTTTAAAGTTTTTTATGGAGCAGCTAACGTACAATAAAACACTCCTGTTGTAAGTGTCCAATTCAGTGATCTGGCAAATGTGTAGGCCTGTAGCCCAGCACACCATACTTCCCAGTCCAACATCCTGGCGGTACCTAGTGCATCTTTACACTCAGGCCCCTCTCCCACTGTTCGCAGGCAATCTTTGCTCTGCTTCCTGTCACTGCTGTTATCTTTTCAAGAAATTCGTATAAATGGAAATAATACAGTATGTAGGCTTTGGCAGATAGCTTCTTTTAATTAGCATGTTTTAAGTTTCTCCATCTTGTTTCATGTTTAGTTCTTTTTTATTGTCAAGTGTTACTGCATTTCAGGAGTATATTGTATTCACAGTTGATAGACACTGGTTATTTCATTTGAGCACTATGTATGAATAATATTAGTGTGGAACTTTAATAACTTGTATTTTTCTTACTGAATTATAAACTATTTGAGATTAAAGAGACATACTATGTTGTAGTTTTTGCAATAAATACACTAATTGGAAATCTACTTATATAACTATATTAATTACAAAATATCCCTAGAGTACATATTGTTATGCACTCGGGAGTGCTATGTTTGATGAGTTGCTAGTAACAACAGTAAAATGTGAGCAAGATATAAAAGTAAAATCAGTTTGTTCTAGATAATCAGTACCACATAGGAAATGTTGCCTATGTGCATTAAGATTTGTATTCTTCTCTAATTATTGTTGATTACTTTGGTTCTTTTGGTGGCAAAACTATTCACATTTTATTCATTTCTGTCTTTTTAATTTTTCATACTCCATTTTAAATAATCTTACTCCATTCAAAGTGAAACATACCTGTAGTTGAAAAGCCAGAAGTAACTGCTACCTGCTTCCCTTTCACCCTCCTCAACAAAGTTTAAGCTCTCTTAGTGAATTTTTTAAATTACTTGTATAACTTCATCTGGGTGCAGTGGTATATAGTACTGCTGCAACCGAATCTACTCAGGATGCTGAGGCAAGAGAATCATGAGTTCAAGGCTGGCCTGTGCAACATTAGAAAACTCTGGTCTAGAAAAAACAATTATCTCAGTATTTCAGAATATCTTTATATAAGGCTTCTTGGTTTATTTTTCAGATTTACTATTGACTTTCCACCATGAAAGATACTTTGCCTTCTTCACATTTTCTAGCCACTGTACACACTCAGCTTTTTGTTTTGTTTTGTTTTGTTTTTCTTAGCGTTTCTGCTTATTCCTCCCCATGTAATCATCTTGTAGTTTCCATTAAACCAGCACTCAGTCTTACCTTAAAACAGAAATACTCAGGGTTCAGGATATACCTAAATGAGCTAAATGATATTTCTCCTTTGCAATTTTGCTTTCACTTGAAAAAGTATGTACTTGCTAGGGTGCTTTCTTCATTTTCAGTGTACTAAATAACTAAAGAGCTCTACAGTCTCTGTATTGTATGCATGTGATGTTCTAGAAATCTCTCATCAGGAGCTTTCTGTTCCAGAAGCACCCTGGCCTCAGGTCATAGTGCTGCCTTCTCCTTTCTCTTTTGCCTCTTAGCTGTTAGAAACCCTGATTCTTGACATTTCTTTCCTGGAGTTCTACTTCTGGATATTCCCCTTGGTGTCCCATTTCCTTGGGTCCATGAAGTCACTTGTGCTTCATCTACTTTATACCTTCACAGACTTTATTACTGCCACCATCCTTCTTTTCTGGTTTATATCTTAGGTATCATTTTAGTAACATTTGGAGAAGGAGCACATGTAAATTTGTGTGTTCAACCCATCTCGAAGTGTTGCAGTTATAGGAAAGTGAATGGTTAACAGAAGTTGAAGATACAGGGGATTTAGCTTTTGTGGAGGGCACAATGGAAATACTGTTGATGAACTCAAGAAATCAAAATACTGAATTATCAGCTATTTTTCATTCAGTAAGGAATCACCTTTCAGAGTCTGATGATCCGACTGGGGATTTAGCTCAGTGGTTCCAGTGCCTGTCTTGCAAGCACAAGGGTCAGTGTTCGATCCCCTGATAAGTACATACCATATTAGGCATGGAGACTCATGCCCAGCAGCAATCGTGCCCAGCAGCAATCAGAACCACATACCACAGTGCCGGGCGTGGTGGCTCACGCCTGTAATCCCAGCACTAGGAAGGCAGAGGCAGGAGGACTGCTGTGATGTGAGTTTGAGGCTGAGCTCAGGGCCAGCCTGAACTACAAAGTGAGACCCTGTCTCAAAAAAAAAAAAGTCTGATGATCCTTGACATGTTGAAGAAATTCAGATGACCTTTGAAAAGCTTTGCAGTTGTGTCTTATACTGGTACAAATCCCCATTATGGAGTGCAATCATGATGCATATATGTAATGTACCAATAAAGATTTCAGTTAAAAAAAATAAAATGAAAATGTAAAATAAAAGCTTTGCAGTTGAAACTGAAATATGCTATAATTTAAGTATAGTATTCCTTGTGTTTTTGGGTATTAGTGACGAGCTCTGGCAGTGTGTAGTCTTGGACATGTTTTCTTCATCTTTTGTTTTCTTCAGTAGTGCTATCTGGATCAACATGTCACATATGCTACAAAAGTGCTTTGCCACAGAGCTGTATTCCCAGCCCTACATTTCTTGATAGGACTTCTCTCTCTGTACCATGGAAGTAACATCTACCTAATAAA
Organism: Petromus typicus; assembly: GCA_004026965.1. Lineage (NCBI taxonomy): Eukaryota > Metazoa > Chordata > Mammalia > Rodentia > Petromuridae > Petromus > Petromus typicus. Next base: position 7,500 of record PVIR01007653.1, on the reverse strand, counting down.
GCTTGTATGAAGATTAAGTGAAAATGTATATATAAAACCCTAACATAAAAGTACTCACTGGATGGTAGCTCCTATTAACCAAGATCTTAAAGAAATTCTTACAGTGTCTTATCTAGAAATTGTTAATTGGAATATAATTCTCATCAAATTGACTCCTTACAAAAGTGACTTTAGGATATTTAGAGTTATACAGCCATCACCCACTTCATTTAGGAATCTGGGTCTATCATGTTTTCCCAAAGTTTTACAGGACTTAGGTAAAGAAATGCTTTTTGTAGCTAATGTAGTAACTTGTTTTCTCTCTTTCAGGAAAGTTCATATCCTTGGCTCTTTCCAAAACATCAAGATGGCAAGGACTGCCATTTGCAACCTCATCCTGGGTAACAGCTGTTTCTTTTTTTTGGTATTTGTCTGGAAAGAACAGGGAATTTAGAAACACAAGCAACATTTACAAACCAGCTTTAGGATAATGTTAAAAATACAGTTTCAAATCCCTCAGAAGTTGGTCAGTTTGGGTCTAGAGAAAAATGAAGGAATATTTGTTTAAATTCCGTTTCTTAGCGAAAGGAAAGAAAGGCCTTATTAAATATTGCTGAACTTTCTGCTCCTTTCTCCTGAGGAAGTGCACAGAAATAGCAGGGAACATCACATTTTAGGTTCAGCTAAAAGGAACATGCTGAGTAACTTCAGTCAGTTCAGTGGGCTCACTTACTCTCACTTAGGGCATCACGAGGGCTTGGTCAGAAAACCTTAGGATTCTCTTCTGGCACCCAAGACTGAGTGGCTTCTCTTTAAATATTTTTATAGTATTTGTGGCTCTTAGAAAATATGAGCATAATTTTCTGTATTTTGGTCATTTAATACACCTTTCACAGGCTAGGCAAGATGATCTGAAATTCAAGGCCAGCTCTAGCAACTCACCAAGATGCTGTCATTTATTTATTCACTCATTCATTCATTCATAAATAAGGGAGCTGGGAGCTCTGTAGTAGAGTATTCCTGAGTTCAGTCTCTAGTAATGTTTTTAAAAATTTAATTAAAAAACTGTCCTTGTTCTTTTTTGTAATAGTGGAGATTGAACCCCAGGTCCCACGTTACCTAAGTGTGTTCTTTTATTGAACTATCCACCCACCCCCACCCACCACCCCCCACTCCCTGTCAGCTCTTTTTGAAGATTTTATTCTACAAGTCTTAGTAAGTTTCTGGTTTGTCCAGGCTGAGCTCTAGCTAGCACTCCCCTCTCTGCTTCTAGAATGCTGGGATTGCGGCCATGTACAACCAGGGCCCTCTCTGCCCTTGTTTTTTTTAAGGATAGAGACCCCATAAATTTTATATATTTAAGTATATTTATACAGATATATGCATAGCTAATTTATTTTTTCCTTTACAGGAAATCCTCCATCAAAGGTTTATGGCAATATCCGAGCTGTGGCTAGCAGATCAGCAGATCGGTTCTGATTTCACACCAGAGACTTCTATCTTTGGGCTCTGTAGAAAGATCTTGTACTTCAGGTGGTCACACAAAGCCATGTGAAGAATGTCTCAGTCACTTGAAGCCTGGATTCTTACTTACATTCTCAGCCAGCAGCATAACAGAAGGGAAAGTTTTTAATATTCATACTCAAAAATGTAAGGACAATTGAAGTATCAAAATACTTTTGTCATATTTTTCATTTGAAGTCACATGTAGCAGATTTAAAATTTAAAATCCTTTGAAGGAAACATTTCATAGACAGTTCTGTATAAGTTTTGATTTATAAATTCATGAACATTTCTTCTCTGTAAAGTGTAATTAAAAGAATCAGAACCTGAGAGTCATGACCCTTCCTTAGTATGTTATGAATGATCTGAGGAAGTACAGATCTTTCTACCCATTTTATAGTTTGTAAAATTAAAGCTTTGCAACATAAACTGATGTGAGGACAAGTTTTTTCACATACAGTACTCAATAAAATGAACATTACCAGCATTGAATATATTTGTTCTAGACAGTAAAGGTTAACTGGTGAATGTTTTCAGAGAATAGATTCTTTTACCTAGTCTATTTGAATATGACTTGAAAATTTTACTCATTTTTCAAATGAAAGGAACTTACTTAACTAAACATGTAATTGTGATTCTGCATCCTGCTACCATCTCAAAAACTCTGGACCAGAACTTTGATGGTATTAGCAGAAAGTTCACATAAGGTATGAGAATGGGCAGTGTTCAAAAATTTTTTAGTCACGGTAAAAGACGTTGCCATTAATCCATGTCTAAGTACCCCTTTTACTTTGAACACACTGTCCTATCAGTCTTGCCACTTTCTGAAGTGTGAAGTCTTTTGAGTCTTGAGTAATTGGTGGCTACCTTGCTTGAACTGATCGAAAACATGGCAATTTCTGTCAAAAGCATTAATAGTGCAGGCTGGAGATTTAACTCAGTGGTTTCAGTGCCTGCCTTGCAAGCACGAGGACCTGAGTTCAGTCCCTGGTAACCACACACATGCCCAGCATAGTGACTCATACCCATCAGCAATCAGTACCACACACCATCACAATGCCAGATGTAGTTGGCTTATGCCTGTAATCCTAGCACTCAGAAGGCAGAGGCAGGAGGATTGCTGAGTTTGAGGCTGAGTTCAGGACTAGCCTGAACTACAAAGTGAGACCAGGTCTCCAAAAAAAAAATTTAGAAAAAAACCACATTATAGTGTACGCTCATCCACCAGAGTTGGCGATATGACTTGTGGCTTTTCCCCAAAGTCAAAATGATCATCTACTTGGATTTTGAAAGAGGTAAAATATTAAAAGGAACTTAACTAATTCTCAGAATAGTAGTGAATAAACAAGGAACAGGTAATAAATTGGACTGGACTGTTTAACACTTGTAGCTATACCAGATCGTGTCACTTCTTTAAACCCTAAGGCCAAGACAATCTCAGCCCATACCTGTGTTCACCCATGTTTCTCTGGCACTGATCCTGCTTATTCAGATTACTTTGTCTGCAACTACCTTAAGGACTGACGACCTTTCATATCCAGTCTATCACAACTGATAGATTACCCTTTATTTAAAGATTCAATGATAAATTTCCTGGGAGGATGGGCCTGAGACGATTATTTTCTTAGGGACCTGGTGGCTAACAAAGATGTTCAAGATTTTTGGCTTACAATTCTCATGCTGCCTGGAACTGGGGAGGGAAGAAAGTTCATTTTTTAAGTGTGGGGGAAAAACTTAAGTAGTTTTCTGATCTTAGAGCTATGTTAAAATTAAGACAGCATGCTTAATGTTATACTGAAAAGTGCCCAGGAAGAAGATACATAATCACTGTACACTTGGAGATACTTGCACAAACATGTTACTTGGTCAAAAATGGGTTACAGAGACCTAACATCCGTTTGAGAGTCCAAATTCGTAGGACTAGAATTCGTGATTCTCCAGCCTCAGCCTCCAAAGTGCAGTAATCTACCTACCAGTATACCTGGTTTTTGCCCCAATTTTAAGATGTAAGTCTCCACTTCCCTAGCACTTCACAGCTACCACACTACTAAATTTTGTTACTCCAGCAGTATCGCCTAAGAGGAGTCATATTGTCACTTAGCGTATCTTCAGCATTCAGTGGAGTTACAGCATGTCTAAATTTTGTTCATGTTGTGGTTAAAATTAATTTTTGGTGATCATCCGTCCTAATGAGCCCAAAATAGTTATCTCATAGCTTTGATGTGTCTATCTTTTTTGCAGTAACTATTTGAGTCTTGTCTATATTTTAATCAAGTTTTTGATTATTTTGTTGTAGGTATGTCCATTAGTAGTTATGGTTTCAAAAAATTTTCTCCATTCCTATGAATCACCATTTCATTGCACATAGTATTATTTTTCTTCATAATGGGGATTAAACCCAGGCCCTTGCATAAGCTACCTCCCCAGCTCTTTATTATTATTTTAACCCAGGGTTTCACTAGTTTTGGCTGTCCTCAAACTCCTGGTGTTCCTTCTGCCTCAGACTCCAGAGTGCTAGGATTACAGGTGTGCCACCACCCTGGCTTTATATTTTGAGACAAGTTCTTGGTAAATGACCCAGACAGAATCCCTCATGGGCTTATGGGTCTGGGCCACTTGTACACTCAAATGTTACAACCCAGAACAGGAGATGTGCAGCTTAAATGCATATACTGTATTTATTTATGCTTATCCTATTTCTAGGAAACTCAAACCATAGTTCAGTGCCAAGTATGTCACATGTATAGCGCTCCTGAGAAATATGGATGTTCTAGCTACTAAATATAACCCAACATAGCCTAACTCATGTAGGCTGAGGATATCACTTACCTGTCATGAGTATGTTAAATCTATGTGCTGAATATGAAGGCTCTACCACTGAATTAAAACGTCTAAAGTATAACCACTTTCACTTTTCATATACAGCAACAAAGTATAGGAAGGCATTTACTGTAAAATCACTGTATAAAATGAGTCATATCTAATACATTCAAGTATTTATTGAACAAACAAAGCTATGTAATAATCTGAAAAATTGGAGCTATCTGAGAGATGTGAGAAACATATGCTATGGAAAAAAACAAAACCAAACAAACAAAACACTGAGAAGCATAAGGAAGACCCAGCAGTGTGTAATTATATTTTTAAATTGTACAACCAGGAGACTTCCTTTTGAGCAAGACATATCCGAATAAAGATATGCGAACAGACTGAAAAGTTGCAGGTGCTACCAGAAGACTGACAAGGCTGGAGGAAAGAGCAGGCAGTAAGATATGAGATCAAGGAGCTAATGAGTGGTTACATCCTGCAGGGTTTACTGGCTTCAGATTTGCCTATGATTTGGCTATGACTTTAAAACGTGAGTTTTTAAAACACATAAGAATGAAAAGAAATTACTTTACTGCTATGGAAGTTCTTTAGATACCATGGAATACATTCAAGCAAGTTTCAAATATTTTATTTTCTTATTCATACAGTATGAAGTTTTCTAAAGATCCCACAACATGACGTATCATGCAGAATAAAAACTAAACATTCAACATAAACCATCCCTCCCTACCCACCCCTACACACCAACTAAAAAAGGAGAAAAAGAAAAAAAAAAAAACCCTCATTCCCCAGTAAGGAAATAATGTTTGCACTATTTTTCTGTAACGCCAGCCAAGATATGCACAAGCAAGAGAAATAGAAAGCATTTGCTAAAATATTTGTAACAAATAATTATGTACAAAAAATTCACAAAAGACTAGTTCCCCCTTGAAGCAGAGCACATGGCAGTTGACACTGGAACAGATCAAACCACTGGCTGGGATTGTGAGCCACGTACTGATCCAGAGGAAGGAAGTTACATGTAGTGGAGATTTTCAGTTTGAACATTAACATTTCCAAAGTTTGGCAACATTATCTTTTAAAATTATGCAAATTATGTAAACAAGAGGTACATTTTAAATCGATCTACATGCAAAACTCCATGTCATGCAAGGACACCAAGCACCGGGATTTTTCTCTCACAGACAGAGCCCATGATGTGCAGCACTCAGTTGAAGGAACAGCGGTGGCAGGCAGGTGTGCTCACTATTCACCTTCGTTCAACCTGCCTTAACCATTCATGATTACAAAGCCAGTTTTTATAGAAAAACTGAACAGGGAAAGACTACTGTCATAAGAAGCTAACCAAAATGTTTTTTCTTCCAGCCAATAGTACCTTTGCAGAAAAGGGAAGGGATAAAATCAAGTGGTGGAACATGATGCACTACTTTTATATCACACAAATTTATCAGTATCACTTGTTACCAATTATATGGGAAAACAAAAAATCATGCACTCTCTATGCCTTGTAATAAAGAAGTATAAATTTGGATGAAATTCTGCTCTTCTGTACCATATAGCCTAGCAAGATTTCTCCCATTTAAATCACAAATACAGGTGGGCATTTGGATATATATATATATATATATACATGCACATTAAATATCAGTTTTTTAGATTAGCTGCAAATCTTTTAAAACACATAAAAAAGTATGGATCAATCAATACCAGTTTAATGACAAATTATTTACCTCTCTGTATACTGAAACAAATACACAGCCTAAGCAATGACATGATTACTTCAGGTTTTATTCATTAAGTAATGCGTAAGAAAAATCATGATTGCCTCAGGCAGCTCCGGCCTTTGTGTATAAAATAACAACTGGTAACTTACAATTACTCAGGGATATTTAATAAATGTAATGCCTCCTGGTTATAAGTAATAGAAAGAAGCAGCCATAGCACTGTGCAGTTACATATGAATACAAGAACTAGCTCTTGGCAGCAGACTGAACTATGCTTTCTCCTCCGCCAGAGATGGATTAAAAGCTGCTCAGCAATGAGACAGTCCCAGGAAATATATTCAAAGGTATAAATAAAGTTACAGACTCCTTTGTTACAAAAATGTAATTAAGGTAAATAATAGGACATTAACAAATGCTTTGTCAATCTCTCAAAGGAGAGAGCACAGGTAAAGGAAAATAGCTGGCCTAACACCCGGCTCACATTGTACAATCTTCTATCTACATATAAAACTGTGTGAAATAAAAGTAAGGATGTTTTATGTTCTGCTTGGCACTTCTGTACTCTATCATTTTGTTTCTGAATCAAGTATATTAAATTAAAGCCGACCTACTACATATATAGAAAGCTACATATATCTATATATAAATATTTACATATGTATATATAGATACTTTCTTGTTATAAAAGATGAAGAAAAATAAATTAAAAAGCCAACCCCTTCCCTTTCTCCACCACATTGATATGCTCTTTTCTTGTTGCTGTCCTTCAGACTTTAAAGTGCTACACTGAGTTATTGAGAGAAGAAGAGTTCAATAACACTTAGTTGGCTTCATGAGGCTCATGTTGGAAAATGTGGCTTCACAGAGAAAAATACTTCCATTTAAATACACAGAGAGCATTGCTGGACGTCTTGAGCAGATCTTCAGAGATGGAGAAGAAAGCAAAAGTGTTGGGTGGTACTCATCAAAGAGTCTCACACATCTACCACCATCTTTTTGTGGATATCTAGGCCACCTACAACCTGCAAAGGACAACAAATAAAGCTTAATAATATTTGAGAAACATTACTTTAGTGGTCTGGACATCTTAGCAAAAGTGCAATTTTAAAACACTACCTTCAGCCATTTCCAGAAGCCAGATTTTTACAGAGAAACCTTGAGTGACTCTACTTAAAAATTAACACCTTCTTCCGTCCACAGTAACAGGCATTACATTTTTATGTTCTACTCCAAGTATCAGCAAACTTGTTCTGTGAGGGTTTGGCAAGTATTCTGAGCTTTGTAGGCCACGTAACAGTTTTTCATTTTCTTTCTTTTCTTTTTTTTTTTTTTGAGACAGGGTCTCGCTTTGTGGTTCAGGCTGGCCCTGAGCTCAGCCTCAAACTCACATCACAGCAATCCTCCTGCCTCTGCCTCCCGAGTGCTGGGATTACAGGCGTGAGCCACCACGCCCGGCACTGTGGTA
>PVIR01007652.1:0-60086 GCA_004026965.1 Petromus typicus | reverse complement strand
GAGTCTACAGTCCCACCAACAGTGGAGAAGGGTTCCTTCTTCTCCGCAGCCTCGCCAACATTTGCTGTTGGCTGATTCTGAAATGGCAGCCATTCTATGTGGAGTGAGATGAAATCTCAATGTTGTTTTCATCTGCATCTCTCGAATGATTAATGATGTTGAGCATTTCTTCATATGCTTCTTAGCTGCTCTTACTTCTTCCTCTGAAAAATATCTGTTCATTTCAGATGCCCATTTTTGAATTGGGTCATTAAATATGGGTGGGCTGATTTTTTTGAGCTCTTTATATATTCTAGATAGTAGCCCTTTATCTGAGGAACAGCTGGTAAAGATTTTTCCCACATTGTTGGTTGCCTGTTTGCACTGTTGGTGGTTTCCTTTGTTGTGCAGAAGCTTTTTAAAAGAATGAGGTCCCATTTGTTGATTTCCTCAGCCAATTCCTGTGCTATAGAAGTTTTGTTCATGAAGTCTTTCCCTAAGCCAACTCTTGTCTTCAAGAGTTTTACCTAACCTGTTTTGCAGTAGGTTTAGAGTGTCTGTTTTAATATTTAGGTCTCTTATCCACTTTGATTTTAGCTTGGTACACGGTAAAAGAGTTAGATCTAAACTAATCTTAGTTTTTTGAGGAATGTCCACACTGATTTCCATAGGGGTTGTATGAATCTACACTACCACCAACAGTGGAGAAGAGTTCCTTTTTCAACCCAGCCTTGCCAACATTTATTGCTGACCAGTTTTGAGATAGCAGCCATTCTTTGTGGAGTGAGATGAAATCTCGGCGTTGTTTTCATCTGAATCTTTTGAATGACTAGTGATACCGAACATTTTTTCACATGCTTCTTAGTTGTGTTTACTTCTTCCTCTGAAAAGTATCTTAATTTCAGATGATCATTTTTGAATTGGGTTTTCATATTTGGATGGGCTGATTTTTTTTTAGGTTTTTTGAAATAGGGTCTCACTTTGTAGTTCAGGCTGGCCCTCAGCTCAACCTCCAACTCACGCCACAGCAATCCTCCTGCCTCTACCTCCCGAGTGCTGGGATTACAGGTGTGAGCCACCATGCCTGGCACTGTGGTATGTGGTACTGATTGCTGCTGGGCGTGAGTCTCCATGCCCCGGGTCCTTGTGCTTGCAAGACAGGCACCAGAACCACTGAGCTAACTCCCTGGCCCCGGATGGGCTGATATTTTTAAGCGCCTTATATATTCTAGATAGTAGCCCTTTGTCTGAGGAGCACCTGGTAAAGATTCTTTCCCATATTGCTGATTGCTTTTCTCTCTGTTGGTGGTTTCCTTTGCTATGCAGGAGCTTTTTAATAGAATGATATCCCATTTGTTGATTTCTTCTGTCAGTTCTTGTGCTATATAGGTTTAATTCATAAAGTCTTTCCCTAAGCCGATGTCTCTAAGAGTTCTACCTAATCTATTTTTCAGAAGTTTTATGATTTTGTTTTAGTATTTAGAGCTGGGGATTGTGATATCCCCTACTATGTCCTTGTTGCTTAGCATTGCTTTTGCTATTCTAGGTGTCTTGTGGTTCCAGATTAATTTTTGGATTTTTTTTTTCCTCTAGATCTGTGAAGTATGCTGTTGGCATTTCAATTGGTATTACATTGAATCTCCACAATAGCTGTAGATTACAGCTATTTTGAAAATATCGGTTCTTCCTATCTGGGAATGAGGGATATCTTTCCATTTTCTGATATCTTTTCCTATCTCTTTTTCAGAGTGCTGTAGTTTTCAGAGTAGAGGTTTTTCACCTCTTTTGTTAGATTGCTTCTTAGATATTTCAGTTTTTGGATGTTGCTGTGGAAAGGATTAACTGCAAAGTTTCTCTCTCAGTGAGTCTGTTATTTTAATTTAAAAAATCTATTTACTTTTGAGCACTGTCTTTGTATTCAGCTATGTTATCAAATTTGGCGATTAAGTCTAGGAGTCTTTTGGTTGAGTTGTTAGGATCTTCTATATATGATATTAGGTAATCAGCAAATAATGACAGTTTAACTTCTTCCTTTCCTATCTTTATTCCTTTCTCTTGTTAATTGCTGTGGGGAACCTTTATTCTTTCACATTTTGGCTATCAAATGCATCAATGTATTCTTTAGTATCAATTTTTTTTTTTTGGACAGGGTTTTGCTTTGTAGTTGATGCTGGCCCTGAGCTCAGCCTCAAACTCACATCACAACAGTCCTGCCTCGGCCTCCCTCCTGAGTGCTGGGATTACAGGCGTGAGCCACCACACCCGGAACTGTGGTTTGTAGTACTGGTTGCTGCTGGGCGTGAGTCTCCACACCCAGTATTGTATGTGGTTACTGGGGATCGAACCCAGGTCCTTGCGCTTGCAAGACAAGCGCCGGAACCACTGAGCTAAATCCCTGGCCCCTTTAGTCTTAATTTTAACAGAAGAAACTGATAATATATGGGATATTTCTTTAGGACGGAATGTTTTTGGTACAGCAACCATACACTTCCTGGAAATAGCTTTGTATGTTTCCTTTGATTAAAAATAAAAATGTATTGGGCCAGGGAGTTAGCTCAGTGGTTCTGGCGCCTGTCTTGCAAGCTCCAGGGCCCGGGTTCAATCCCCAGTAACCAATACAATACTGGGCGTGGAGACTCACGCCCAGCAGCAACTGGTACTACAAACCACAGTGCTGGGCGTGGTGGCTCAGGCCTGTACTCCCAGTACTCAGGAAGGAGGCAAAGGCAGGAGGATTGCTGTGATGTGAGTTGGAGGCTGAGCTCAGGGCCATCCTGAACCACAAAGCAAGACCCTGTCTCAAAAAACCTAAAAAAAAAAAAAAAGATATCATTCAGATTGCATATGAGTGTGAATTCTTATTCAGCTACTCTTCTGGTCAGAGTGCTTATATGCCCAAAAATATATAAAGATGTGCTTTGATATTAGAAATTAAATATCACAGGTTAATGATTTCCTATCTTATATAAATTATATATCTATTACATATATTATTATATATCATATATTTATAATTATATAATATATTATATAATATAATTATGTTATATATGATATATAATATATAATATATTATATTATATAAATTATATATCTATTATATATTATATATCTATTATATATAGTGAATATATCTATTATATATATCTATTATATATATTATATATATTACCTATCTTATTATAAATTATAAATTGCATTGGAATGGATTTTGAAAGGACTATTTTGATTAAATAATATGACACTTATCAATTAATTTTATTAGTTCATTTGAGTAATGATATTGTCATACAAAGATAGGAGATATAGAAGTGAGAACTTATATTTTTCAGTTGTCCTTTTAATATTTAGAGAAGTTAAATGTTCCTTCAGAGAATGTAAAGCACTAACAGAAAATAGATGTGTCACACTGGCATGAGAGAGGAAGCACAACAAGATTTGGTAGCATTTTAAAATTATACCCCAAATAATAGTGTCTCAGTTTTCCCATCCATTCTTTCTTACTTCCTGCAAATTAATCAGTGCATCCATACACTATCTTCTGCCTTACAAAACTTTTGATTTCCCTGCTTTCATTGAAAAGGATACATTCCAAAACTTCCTTTAGGCATTGAAAATTCTACATAGTATATTCTAATGCAACTTCATAGCAATTTTGGCTTATTCTCTTGCAAAACATTCAGCTTCCTTAGGCCAGAAATGCCTTGCCTGTCTGCATTCTTCTGTGTTGCATTAAATGACTTCAAATGAAAGCTTATGTGTGTGTATATATATATATATATATATATATATATATATATACACATATACATATACATATGCATATACATATACATATATATATGTATATGTTCTGACACAAATGTTTTCTGATTATCTTGACTCTTTATTTTGGAGCACTTTCTCTGTGCCATTATTAGCATTTACACTGCCTTACCTTGTATATTTCAATTTACATTTACTCTAGTACATTGTTGATTCCAGGGAAAAGTTTGTTAAAATTTTAATATCTTAATTTCTTCAGTATTAATGTGTTACCTTATAGAAAAGATGTGGATGAGACAGTGAATTGTTCTTGAATGCCTTTAAATAACTTGATCCCACTGACTAAATGAAAGACACATTATTTTATAGCTAACGTTTTTATCCAAATCAATTTATAAATGATTATCCAAATCAATTTATAAATGTTAAGCCTTTTCAAACATTAGTCATAGATTAATTGTAGTGGCTCCTTCCTCATCCTTTTTAGTCTGCACTTTCACATACTTCATACTACTTTTAGCTATTTTAAAATCATTCTTCACTAGCTCATTTAGTTTCTCCATTTATAAATTTTCAGTGGACCTAGGTGTTTACATTTGAGTCCAATTTCCTCAGATTACTCTTTTATTATATAATTACTTTCCTCTGGAACTCTCCCACCTTCACACATCTTAACTATGTAGTCTAGTTCTGTTGAAGTTTTTCTTTTACTGTGTATAAAATCAATCAGAAATATGTCACTGCTCAGCATTGTATGCAGTAGGAAATGTTTATATCCCACTGTAAAATTGAGATTCTAATCAGAAGTAAGATTTCTAGCTTATTATATCCTTTGAATTAAGTTCACTAGAATTTGAGTATCCTCATACTCTTGTGGTAATGAGACACTTGCAAATAATCTTGTAAAATGGTACCTAAAACAAAACATACAATCTTAAAATTTCTTCCCTTTTATAATCTGTAGTATCTTCCAAGCTTCTTCTTACAGCCAGTACTATTTTTTGGATTTTGTATTTGGGGACAGTGATTCCCTGCATCTGTGTCTCCCAAAAGGGAGTATTTTATATTCAGTTGCAATATGCATTGTTTAAGTAACTTACAATTGTAACGTCCTGTCAGGATAAAGTATCTCTTTGCTTATTAAGTAGTAGAGATTTTCTAGGAAATGTATTTAAATGTTATAATATTTTTCAATTTCAAATCATGAAAATATATAGCTCTTTGTGCAATTTCTTGGTAAGAATTATACTTTCTTTAATTAGGGGACTTAGGAAAATTTAAAATCAATGTACTGATCCTTAACAATGACACAGCAGAGGTCTTTCTAGAAGAATGCCACTGCAAGTGAGAAATGAACAATCTATGAATATGAGTGTATTAACATTCCTTTTATCTTATCCAAAAGTGCTTTGAGTGCCTTAAAGATCTGATCTTGCTTTGCATCACGTCTTACCCATGATACCCTATTTCCAACATTGTGATCTTATTAATTCTTGCTTAAAACTAAAATCTTAGCCAGTTTAATTACTTGTGTTTCTTTTTCATAAAGAGCTCTCAGAATCAAGTAGGAGGAGAAGAAAAATGCTACTTGATAATTAAAAGGGAGATTCTAGTAGTGAAAGTAATGATTGTACTGCCAAGTGCAGGGGCTTATCTGCAGAAACAGCGATGCTGGTTAAGCAATGGCATCTATCATTAATCAGAGAACATGAAACACATGGGGAAGCTGAAGAACTTGGAATGTTCAGTTTCACACTCTTAGAGCACTTTGAATACAGAGCACTTTATGATGCTCCATATGATGGAAGTCTGTTCACATGAAGAGAAAATTGTAGTTGAAGTCCTAGCTAAGCCTAATCCTAAGCTGGACAATATTCATGACTGTCTCCCATTCTGTAGGGACAAGTATGCATGGCGGAGTTTGACATGAAAGTGAGAGAGAGGCAGTCTGACTGTGTGTGTCACTGGGTGTGTACGTACAGTGAACACACTCATGCTGTGGGAGAGGTGCTTTAAGGCAGCAGTGGAAGATGTTCTCAGCTCCCTCAGAAGATAGACCTGGACATGTAAGCTCTTTGGGACAGAATTGAGCTTGGAATAGTTTCAAATCCCAGATCTACCATTTACAGAATTGTAGCATTGGAATATTTTGTTCTTAAAAATGAAGTGAAAGAAATGATAACAGAAGTATATATCATGTAGGTTAGTTGTTAGAAAGTTTAATATAAATTTATGTTAAAATACTTAGCAAGATGTCTGATAAATATAGAGTTAGACTCCTCATATACACAATCGGAGATTATTATTGTTTCTTATTTTCAGAAGATTTTTTCTGGTCACAATCTTGGAAATAGTGCTATATTTATGCTTGAGGAGTAAGTACAGAATAATTCCAATCTTCTTGCTATGCTTCCCCACTAATTTGATAGCTAGCAAAAAACTTCACTATAAACCACTGATCTACAACACATGTTTTTTGTAGCTGTATCCACCAACTGATACTGCAGCAATAGCTTCACAGGTGTAGTTAGCAGAAGTTAAAGTGGATTGTACAGACATGAGAGGATACAGGAGCTTCTTGTGGTCTAATACATATTATTTCCACTTAGAGAATCTCCAAGCACAATATTTACTGTTTTGGAAAAATAAGGAAGATATCAATACTGAACCTAAGAACAAGTGTTTTAAAAAATTCTTTGATAATTTAAAAAATACAAGCATTTTGAGCACTTTTCAATCCTTGAATTTCTCAGTCACTCTCCATTTTATACGCTCACTGAGTAAGCAACAGAGAGCTATCCTGGGGCTATTAGTTGCACAGAATGCCAGATTCAAGATCTATCTCTACCAACAATTTTGGAGGCTGTGTGATATCAAAACCACATATTTATTGTCTATTAATGCATCTGTGGTGCCTGAGTTAGGAGAGCTGGCCTCAACTTCATCACATGCAGTATCTGTCTATTATTGTGTTCAATCCTTCAGGAAATTATTTATTCTCCCCCTGCTTCTATTTGCTCATTGTAAAACAAAGATAAAAATAATTAGCTTCTACCTCAAAGGATTCTGTAAAGATTAAACAAGATTAAAGATAGAAAGAACATAGAATGACTTCAGGCACATATTAAATATTTAGAATGATATAATTTATCATTATCCTATGGGAAGAGTATGATTAATTAATAAATTAACAGTTAACTGATAATTAATAATTAATTGAATTTCAGCACTGTATAAATGTAAAAATGGACCTCAATTTTCTTATAATAGGCATATTTAGAAAGAATAAAATAGAATGAAGCCATTGTTTATGTAACTATAGTTAGCAGAGAAATATCAATAACTTAGCTTGTCGTGATTAGACCTTATAATTATTCAGGGCTTTATAGATTGCAAATTTTTATGTATTATGTTTGGCTATTTATTAAATGTTTCATAATTGTTTCATATAACTTCGATAATAAAAAAACGATGTTGGTGGTTATTTTCATTTTTGAAAAGGAGATCCAAGGCCCTTAAGTCATGCAATACTCCTCAAACACTAGAGCCAATTCATGTTATGTTCACTAAAATGAAACATCAACCAATTCCTTTCCCCTACATCCTTCCACTTCTTTTTCAGTTTCTCCATTTGTTCTTTCCTGCCTTCTTTCACCTGTTCTTCCTTCTGAGCTATGCACTACTCTGACTACACTTCACGCACGGTAGAAGACGATTGTCGTGAAGAGGTCAAGTGGGGGCGTGAACTTTGCCCTCCTGGAAGGCCACAAGCTGGTAACACAGTTATATGGCACAATGGGTAAGGAAAGAATCATGAGAATTTGATCATTACGGATTGTGATCCTGTCAAGAAGAGAATTAAGCCCTATGATATGGGTTTATTTTAGGCAGGACCGCTGCGCTTCCCTTCAGTGAGGGAGTGACATGTTTGAGAGCAGCGTCCAGTAGTGGAGGTGCATCACTAGTCTGCTCTGCGTTGGTTCCGTTGTTCCACGTATCTTGCAGGTTAAACTACTCAAACGCTTTATTCTATAGTACAAATTCTTGGAAGAATAGAGAAATTTTTTACGTGATGTTCATCATTCTTACTCTGAATTTCTGCTAAGACTTTGCTGTATAGCTGTATAAGGTTCTTTCTGTATAGGAGGCAACAAAACTATGATAAATGGGCTGATGATGGATTAGTTCCTTCATCTCTTAATGAATTTAAGGAGACTTTTTCTTATAACTGCTAGATTCAGTGAATATTTCAAATTTGTCTCAAGATTTTTTATACGAGAATTATTATTTGTATTACTCTTTGCTATTTTAGTCTTTATGGCTCTTTTTTGGATTACTACTGAGGTTCTACCTTTAGTGACACCAAAAACTGAAATTCTCATTCTGGCATTCTGGTATGATCCAGAAAATAAAGATGTTAGGAAGAATACTACTGATATGGACAGGGTTAGAAGGAACTCTTATACCTCAAAGGACGTCATGGAAAAACAGCAGTGCATGTTTCAGCTGTCAAAAAAAAAATCTCACAGTTTATTTCCCTCCCAAGAGTGCAGTGAGCAGGTTCTTTCAATATATTTACCAGGATGCAGATAAAATGCAAAATGAAACATCTTTAAATTATCAGTACCTGCCAATAAATCCTCAAGCTTATAAATCAAGTAGATGTGACATGTTATTATGATGTGACTTCCACTGAGTATTCATGTTTCATTTCCTTAACCAAGCTCTTTGGCATCTGGTATAGGATGCCAGAGGATGTTACTCTGCCACATTTATGTTTTCCTGCAGCATCTCTGGTGTTTCCCATGGGACATCATCATGTATGTAGCTTGGAATGCAGAGTGATATAATAAAACAGAATAAAATATGGCTGCAGAATACAGTGATGGCACCACAGCAGGTCTCTTTCGTTTTTTTCATATTGAAAATTCAGCAGGACTATTAAAGTGTAATGGCACAGAACATCTTGTTAAAAAAAAAGAGCCACAGCCCTGTACGGTATTCTTGTTTATGGATGATATTTATTGCTTTTGTATTCTTATTGTAAGCTTCGAAGTCAATTGAGATGCAAGTGCTAATGAAATTTCCACCATAACACATTTATCCTTCCCTACCCCAAATGAGTCTACAAGATGTAAATGACTTGCATATATCAACTGCTCAGGTTTTATTGTTTTGGGTTAATTTATTCACTGCAATGTTCTTAATGAAAGTAATGACTCTTACACTAGTTTGTATATTCATATACTACAGTTTTATTAAATCATGCTGAGAAAGTTCACAATGAAAACCTTAAAATAAAGTTTCATGTTTCATCAGATATGTAAAATAATCTACTCACCAAATATCAACAATGCACGTTTTGCTAAAGATTGCTCTTAATTTTAATTCTTCAACATTTCTAAGTTTAGGAGAGTATGAAATCTAGCATTCTACTCACATTCTCATTGTTTAATTTTTAAAGAAAGTATTTGAGAGCATTTTGAACTATCTTTCAGTGCATAAAATCTATTGGATCTTTTGTTGTTTACAGAGACCCCAAACAATGAGTATAAACACCATTCCTTAGGTTTAAATGAAAGCAGGTTTTTTTGGTTTTGGGGAATTATGGTAATTCTTTATTGGGTAAAAACAGAAGTTTCAATGGGTAATTCTTTTGAATTGTGTGCTAGAAATCAAAATATCCAATAAGTGGAATTATTTTATGATACAGTTTCTAAGCACAGCTTAAAATAGTCTCTTTCTGTCCATTCCTTTCACATGCCAGATACTACTGCTGACATCAGTCTCAGAGGTTTTCCCAAAATTTTGCAGAATGAACAATTCATGTAACAGATAAAGTTTTATTACCATCTAGTTAAATCTATTTAAAAATTGCCTCTGTAATTTCCTTCCTTTCTCTTTCTTTCTTTCCATCTTTCTTTCTTTCTTTCTTTCTCTCTCTCTTTCTTTCTCTCTCTCTCTTTCTTTCTTTCTTTCTTTCTTTCTTTCTTTCTTTCTTTCTTTCTTTCTTTCTTTCTTTCTTTCTTTCTTTCTTTCTTTTCTTCTTTCTTTCGTTGTTGCAGTACCAGAAATTGAACTCAAGACTTGTGCTTGCAAGGCAGGTGCAGTGCTACTGAACAACATACCCAGCCAATTAGTTCTGTAATTACCACTTTCTTCCCTAATCACTTATTAAAAGTGTTAGATCTCTTATGGAAATCTAGTATTAATAGTGTGGAATAATCTTCAAATTAATCTTTCCATAATATCCATTTGTTTCAATTATATTCTCCAAAGGCATTTAAAATATATCGCCTCTTCTCCACCTCTACTGCATTTCAGTCCTGTGCTTTTAGGTTCCCCACTGTTAATAATCTTTCTGTCAGTCTTAGTTTCATATCTACCTTCTTAACCTCTACTACTTATCAGGGAAATTCACTGCCCCCCCCCATTTTGGTTTCATTATAATGTTGATTCCTTAGAGCAGCATGAAAGACTTTGACCTAAAATCAACATACTTTAGGATAGTTCTGATTTCTTCCCTGCATTTACTTTATGCTGTGACTAATTTTTCAGTTAGAATCCATTGACTTATTTTTGATCAACTTTGGTTATTTTATTGAGGTATAGCTGAGGCTCCAGTTAGACTTTTCTGATAAAGCAAGTGATAAGTATGCATTTATCTTAATCACCTCCTAAATATCTATCACACTTCATTTACATACAGCTGGGTATATATAATCAACTTCAAGTCACCTGAACATTTAAAATATTTTGAAGGTGAGTGTGCTGTTTGTTTTTCTTCCTATTTTTGTGTGATTTAACCCAAAGTTTTGTTCATGTTTTGTGTTTGACACACATTTGGTGAGTTCCCCTGAATCTATAACATACTCTGCCTGTTTAAGAACTTCAAATTTTCATGTCATGTTTGTCAAATAAGCAGCAACTCTTTTAAACTTTTTTTCTGATACTTATTTTCTAAACTACAAGTCATTTTAATTGCTTTCCTTTCATGCAGGAGAATAAAGAAAAAGGAGAAATGAGAGAGAGAGAAATGGATAATGTCAACTCTACACTGGTACCTAGACATGTTAAATCACATTGGTGATTGAAATAAAATAAATCCAAGAGCTTTGGGTCTCTGAGGGCTTGGGTGTGCTAGCTGGAGTGGAAAGTAGTTTCCTTCACTATATGAAAGACAGTTAGCACATGATTGGCCTTTCCATTTTGAAGAAAATATGATTTCTGAATTTGCAAAAGGAATTTTCTTCCTGACACTGGTTTTTTTCATCCAAGTAGCAGTGATTTTAAGTTCAACTCTTGAGTGACAGCTAATGTTGCATCCGTGTGGACTGGTAAATGATAGCTTCCAAAGAAACAGCCAAGATACCCTTCGAGGTATCAAAAGCTTTTGGTGAATAATCTTTTTTTGATTCAGAACCCTGTAAGGAAAGGGCTTTTCAATGATGTCGCGAGTCTCACTGTCTTTTTCCTTCCATATCTCCTCATTCAGCCCTGGATATTTATAGCACAGTAATGGTTATATTCTTTGTGCTCAGGGCAGAAGAATTTCATTTTCATTTTAAAAATTAATCATTTATAAGGTAAAGAGGACTGTCTAAGACAGCCTTCACATTTTTATCTTTAACTTAGCTTGACATGGACAATGTGTGTGTGTGTGTGTGTGTGTGTGTGTTATTTTCTAGGTGGCTGTAGTAAAAACTGATGAAAAATTCCTTTATAAACTCCTAAAACAACCTTTGATGATTGGCAGCTTCAGAAACAGAAATAGGAGATTATCTTTAAGCATGAGAGTATATTTCTTATGTTAGGGTTCTGAATTTAATTAGTCACAGCATCAGAAATTCCCTTCTTCTATGCCATGGAATCTTCTTTAAGATTCAAGAATCAAGCCTATTTTTATCTGATGCTCTATGGAGTGAAAGTCAGATTTTTGTCATAATTACCATTCTTAATTTTTTCCATGTGCAAGCCCTGTTGTAAGCAGATTAAAGACTTTCCTGATAACTGTGTATTTGTATTCTGGATGTAGAGATGAAAACATTTAAGTTTAAAAAGTTGTCCAGAGGTAACTGGGTATAACTCATTTTTCTAAGTTCTATACGACTTTGAAACCCTGGATTTAACTTCTCCACCTTCTGACTACTGACAGCTTTTGTAACCATTTAAAGTACCATTATGTGAAGAATTTTCATATTCTTTTAATTGATCTTTGTGAGCACTCACTGTCATTTGATTATAGTGTTCCACAATATATTTCTCCCAAAACAAATGCTGACTACTTTTTGATTTTTATTTATGCATGGTAACAATTTATTGCACCTACAGTATGCATAACAGCTCTACAGATTTTGCCATTATAAGGCTTTAGTCAGTATCCTTTATTTGTGATTTTACATTTTTCATAGATCTGTTTCCAATTTTAAATGTAAGCTTCTAGGTTTGGTATTTATTTTTTATTTGCATTTGATTCTGAAACAGAGTAAGACTGTTCATTTTTAATGAAGTACATTTTTAACAAACGTGTATGCTAGAACTAGATTGAGATTTTGTATGACATCTGCTATTTTAAAACATACACATTTTGTGCCAGGGATTTAGCTCAGTGGTTCTGGCACCTGTCTTTCAAGCACAGGGACCCAGGTTTGATCCCTGGTTACCATATACGATACTGAACGTGGAGATTCAGGCCCAGCAGCAACCAGTACCATATACCACAGTCCCAGGCATGGTGGCTCATGCCTGTAAACCTAGCACTTGGGAGGCAGAGGCAGGAGGATGGCTGTGATGTGAGTTTGAGGCTGAACTCAGGGCCAGTCTGAACTACAAAGTGAGACTCTGTCTAAAAAAAAACAAAAAACAAAAAAACATACATTTTAGTATTATATTGTTTTCTTTCTAAAACATTTTTTAATAAATTGAGTATATTGGTATATTTTAGGAATACACTGTGATCATATTTTTCATTGGCAATTTGTACCTGTACATGATATATCTTGATTTAACCCCCCACTTCTCTCCATTAAACCCCTTCATACACATAAGCTTTGTTTCTGTTTTTCTCCTTTTTACCATCAAATTTTTCTTTCTCTTCTTTGCTTTTTCCTGACCCCACCCAGTTAGTTTCCTTTTGAACATTTTATTCCTATTTCACAATATATATCCTACAATTTGGACCTCATTTACACTTTTAGTTTCTCACATTAGAGAAATAATGTGTTTATCTTATTTGTTCAACTTATGAGTATGGCCTCAAGGGGCTTCTGTTTAGATATACATGTCTCTAATTTATCATTCCTCATGACTGATTAATACTCTACATTATAAAAACCTACATCCTGTTTAACCAGTCTTTGGCAGATAGGCATTTGGGCTGTGTCCAAGATTTGGAAACTGATCAAGTTGTTTCTGGATTGATTATTCTTACCATGATTTTTCTACCTACTTGGAAGAGGGCTTGTGTCTGTTTTGTTTAGTTCCTCCTCAGATTTTGTTTTTAGGGAAGAGTCTCTCTGGCCATTTTGGACACACACACACACACACACACACACACACACTTCATCAATTTGCTGCATTCTTTAAAAAAATAAATATGTATGTATGCATTGTGTACTGTAGGCAAGTCTGTCTGCTGACATATGTCGGCAGCCTTCCTTTCAGGAAAAAACAGAGAATTTTCCACGATTAACATATAAGTTGAATGAAGAAAAGGTCCTAAGAGAGTTACAAACATGTATTATTGCAATTTCAGAGAAAAATGATTGATTCTGGCCAGTGATTTTTGGAGAACTGCTTAAGAGAAAACACACTTTTAGTTTTCTGGTTTGGTTTTATTTTCCTATAAAAATATGTTAATTTTAAAAATAACATAAATTTGATTTTCTAGAATAGCATACTTAAGATTTGAGCATGGTTTAACATATCCAGGTTGAATATACTTTTTCCATACATTGTAAATAGAAAAAATAAAATTTACCTTGAAAAGTACACCTGAGATTTGCTATCAATTTTTCTAATTTCATGACAATCAAAGAAGAAGGAGGAGGATAACATAAAATGAGAAAGAGGGAAAAATGAATAAAGATGGAAAGAAGAGAGAAAGCAAGGCCAAATACTTTTACTAGTACTAAATCTAATTATGTTTGATGTACATTTCTAAAGCATGAGACAAACATACTCCATAGTTTCAAGCATTTACAGTGTTTTCTTTTCCACATTTAGTTGATATCTATATGGAAGATTCAAATGTATATTTGCTAGATTTTAATAAGTGATAATTCTTGCAAATATATCTACCCTATCTTTGCCTTCAATCATGCAGACACAGTCAAATAATTTCTTGCCAAGAAGTTCTTGGTTATTTAATTCTTAATGTGCTGCATTCCAGAGACGAATCTTATTTCTATTCCAGACAACATTAGTTTGCTCTCAGGTGGCTAACAATTTTCTGAGAACCAATTTTATCTTACCATAGTCCTATTTTGTGTAAATGATTGTAAGGTTGCAAATGACATGCAGTAACATTATATTGTTTTAATGATATTCAGATTGTGAGCATCCAGGAACATCATAGATCTCTATGAGTTTGCCATTGAAATAGTAAAATAAATACTTGTATTGATACGCTGTATATGGCTGGGGAATCATACACTGAAAGAAAATAGAAAAGAGACACTTACTCAGAGATTAGTTGGACAGAGGATCTCGGAGCTACTTCCCAATCATGGTGAAGAGAATGAGGAATTCTGTGATGAAATTTACAGCGTGGTTTAACTTTGAATTGTGCTAGTAAAGAAAGTATGAAGGCTGCAGACGTTAATGAATAAAAAATGAGGTGAAGCAGTTTAAGTTACTTGGGTGTAATTCAGCCATTTCAGTTACAAATGTGCCACAATAAAATCCCAGAGACTTTAACAGAACAAATGAACAAAGGTAAAGTAAATGTCTACATTCAAGAAGTTCAGGTGGGCGCTGTGGTTGTAGTTATCACTGTAATTACAGCATGGAAAATTCAGAAAGGGCTCATGTCTACAATGAAGCCAAGACATATTTGTGGATATCCTTTTGGTAGAAAATAACATTTGTCTTTGAAACAAGAAGCCTGGTTGAAATTAGCAACATCTCTTTGACTAGAAAACAGTGATTCATGGTTAATGACACGTGATTATCCTGCAAATAAATGACACAATTATCAATAAAGGTAACAGTTCATTTAATTATTGACTTCTTTTTTCCATAGTTGTGGGCCATGAAAGATTTGTGGTTTCCATTTAATTTATCTCCAACTGAGTCATGAAAAAAAAAATTCTAATAGATTCTGGTGTTAACTTGTCACTTCTTAGGAAAATTTCCAGTTTTGTCCAAAATAAAAATGTAGTACTTTTTGGAAACTCTAATTGAAAATTTCAAACAAAAGGTACAGTTATAAATTTATCAATATAATTCTATTACTAATACACTGGTATGATTCCTCATAGAGATATTGCTACATAAAATGCAATTAATTAGGATTAGTAATGTATTGACAAGACTATAATTACGCTTTAAGTATAGACTGTTCCCCATATATTCTCGTGGGTTCAGAGGTGGGATTTTGGAAGGTGATTTTATCATAGGTATGTCTGCTTATAAGTGGACTGACCCACTGATGGGTTCATAGTTACATCTGCTGTTGGGAGTTGGGCTGGTTGGAAAAGGTGTGCCACTGTGGTGCCTCTACAAAGCGTATCCCCTTTCCTGCCTTTTTCCTTCTTGCTCTATTTAATGGTTGCCTGGGTTGAGCAGATTTCTCCCACCGTGCTTCTCCACTGTGCTGCTTCTGCCTTGAAGCCATCCAACTAGGGACTGAATCCTCAGAAAACTGTGAACCAAAACAAACCTTTTGCCTTTTACATTAGTGGTGTTGTGTGTTTTGTCCTTGTGACTAGAAATTGGCTAATACAGTTCCCAAGGTTCCCAAGGCCACAATAGAAACATTTGACTTCATTTGTTCAATTAGGACATAATGGATTAAACAATTATTTGGACTTCAGAAAGCTTCAATATTTCAAAGAAACCATCTTATTAGCCTTAAAATTTAGTTAAATTTTTCCTTAAGGTCATTACAAAAGCAAGTTTTAGCAATCAAGGATTTTCATTCATTGCCACTTATGTGCCACATAGAGTAGTCATTCTTCAAGAGCAGAGAGAAAATAAGACCAAAGACATCTTTAAGCCTAGTGACTTTGTTTGAAGACAAATACAATAAGACTATCAGAGGATATTAAATTGTCCTTTCAAAGTAATGTGCTTTACTCCTTTGTGTAATACGGTTCTAAATAATGTTCTTAGCTCCATTATTTACTATTAACTTCCATGTTTTCACTACACTGGTTAGGAACAATTCCTCCCAAGTGAATGGCTTTAAGGTTGAAAATGTCCTAAGGCAGGATGCACAGAATGTACCTTGTGTACAAACTAACCTCATGGACTGTCAGGGTGATACATGGGAGCATCTGTGGTTCACCTCTGTGGTTTCCAGGCTGACTGAAGCTATACCTCACTGTGGCTCTCTTGCACTGCAGTAGTGTAATGTATTGCTATCACTAGTCCTAGGAAAGGTCAACATTGAAAATCAGAAGTAGGGTTGAATGTGTGTTATTTTTGCACCTACATAAGGCCGATAAACCACTACTAGAAAAAGCAAGATCCCCCCTACCTTGAATTATTTAAGTAATACATTTTGTTATGTTATTTCACATAGCTGACTTAAAATAATCAAACCACTTCTAAAGTAAATTTGACATAGGCTTCTGATGTAGATGTAATCAGAGAACTTTAATTGATATAAGGAAATCCATATTATCTTCTGCTTGAATTATGACTGTTCCATGAATATTCAATGATTCAAAAGCATACTCTTGTTAGTTCAATAAGAACTGCTAGAATTGAGGAGTTTGATCCGGGCTTCAGATGTTAAATTGGAATTAGTATCATTGACATATTAAATAAAGATGTGAGACAGAAAAATACCAGCAAGAAACTGACTGTAGATAGAAAAGAGACCCAAAACTAATCCTGGTACTCTAACATCATAAAAATAAAAATGAAGTTGATGAGGAAAATCCTGGAAATATCGCAAAAGAGAAACAGTGAAGGAGAAGGAAATAAAAGAGAGTAACTTACTGAAGTAAAGCAAATCTACATGGCAGAAATGAATAAGAAAAAAAGAGCAGATACGTTCTTTTTCTCCTCTGCCCCTCAGCACTTGTTGTCACTTGATTTTGTACAGAAGCCATTCTTTTTTGGAGTGAGATGAAATCTCAGTGTTGTTTTCATCTGCATGTCTCAAATAACCATTGATTTTTTTTGTGTTTTTACCTTGTATCCAGGTATGCTCTATTTAATGTTTTTCTTCCTGAGATTTAGACTTATTTGAAACTTGTCATTCTTCTTTGCAATTTCTTCTTTTTTGGAATGGAAGTATCTATCCTTGGCCTGTTACTTGACTGCACAAGCTCACAGAAAAAGGAGAAGACTTTGCAGTATAAATCATATTTTTGGTAGAATCTAATTTAAATGATATGTAGATGAGACTGAATTTTAGAATGAGTAAAAGTTTAGGGACAACTGGGATTCAAGGAATTCATTTTGCATATGAAAAAGACATGGCTTTGGTGGAGCAAAGGCAAAACATTCTACTCTAAGAGTTTGTATCTCTTTAAAATTCAGGTGTCAAATCCTTAATACTCAAAGTGATGGTATTAAGAGGTGAAGCATTTGAGGAAGAGATTCAGTCACAAGGATAGAGCTTTCAAAGAGGAGACCACTGCCCTTACAAAAGAAACACCAGGTTCACTTTCATCTTTCCTGCAAACAATAAATCTGTCAGCAACTTGATTTAGCACAATTACAGTGAGGCCACAGCACATATGCTGCAGCAGGCTGTTCGTGCCAATGAAAGCACGGTAGGGTTTATCACTACTGATCAGGGACTTTCCAGAACTGTGAGAAATAAACTGGACCTATTTATAAACTACTTGATTCAAGATATTTTGTTACAAAAAACTAAATGAACTAGGACACTTAAAAGTATTCTTTAAAAATTAAAAATATTAATCCTATATTAATATAATATTAAAACTCAATTTATTTACATGGCATAATTGAATCATAGTAGACCTGCATCAACATTTCAAATGCTTTCAACAAAAACCCTCATAGATAAGTACTTTTTCCTACTACAGATTTTATGTGTGAGTTAGATCATGCATTAGTTTTTCTGTAGATTACTCATTTAGCTCAGTGACCTCACTTCCATCCATGTTGTCACAGATCAAAGGATTTCCTGTTTTCAAGGCTGAAGAATACTCCATAGTATATGAATTATACATTTTCTTTTTTTATCCTTCATTGAATATGTAGCTTCACTGTTGTTTAGACTATTCTGAACAGTGTTGAAAGAAAGAACACAAACATTATTTTATTTTTTTTTTTTTAGATTTTTTTTTTTTTTTTTGGAGACAGGGTCTCGCTTTGTAGTTCAGGCTGGCCCTGAGCTCAGCCTCAAACTCACATCACAATCCTCCTGCCTCTGCCTCCCGAGTGCTGGGATGACAGGCGTGAGCCACCACGCCCGGCACTGTGGTGTGTGGTGCTGGTTGCTGCTGGGTGTGAGTCTCCACACTCAGTATTGTTATGTGGTTACCGGGGAATCGAACCCTGGCCCTTGCGCTTGCGAGACAGGCGCCGGAACCACTGAGCTAACTCCCCGGCCCAACATTATTTTATTTTTTATTTCATTTTTTTGGGTAAATCGCAGTTGAATTGCTTGGTTTTGTGGTAATTTAATTTCTAAATTTTGAATAATTTCCAAACTTTTCTATAATGGTAAAGCTAATCTACATTCCCACAAACAATGTATTTGGCTTTCTCCACATCTTAATCAATACTTTCTTTTAAAAATCATAGCCATTATTATGGACAAATACTGAAGTCAGTGTGGTTTCAAATTGAATTTTCTTGACCATTATAAGATGCACATTATCTTTTCATTTTTTATGATCAATTCCATGTTGTTTGTGTAGATAATTTGTCTATTTCATAGCTGTATACTTTTTGTTGTTATTATTTTAAGTTCTTTAAAAAGGTTTTGATGTTAGCGTCTTTTAAGATTCAAGCTGTGTAAATATTTTTCTCCCATTCCATAGGCTGTCTATACTCTACATTGTTTCTTCTTCTTTCCAGAGTCTTTGATCGTCTCACTGGTTTAATTGTCTGCTTTTGTTTCTTGTATTTTAAAATATCATAGCCAAGTCAATGTCAAAGACCAAATTTCTAGCTATGAAATGCTGTGTAGAGATGGTCTCTTTCAGTAGAAGGCTATTTAGGCTACATAGCAAATCTCTTGTTTATTGTAGTCATACGCAGCAATGATCTCAGCTAGAGAACTTCCTTTGGCTTCCACATCAACATTTGCCTTACTTTTGTGTTATGAAAACAGCACCTTTCTTCAAATGTTATGAATCAACCACTGCTAACTTTAGACTTTTCCTCTACAGCTTCCTTCTTTTTCAGAGGCTTCACAGAATTGGAAATAGGGCTTTTCCCTTCATGAGTCTTTGGCTTTACTGATTCTCTTGATTTATCCAGATTGCTAAATTTAAATCAGTAATAAGATTGTTTCTGTTTCATATAATTTGTGTGTTTGTTGGAACAACACATTTATTTTCTTCAACACTTTTTCTTTGCATTCATGACTTCAATGTCTGTTAGAAGAAATTTAACCTTCAGGTTACCTTCCATTGTGACATGCCTTCCTCATTCAGAAAGATTTTGATTTGAAATGAGAGATGTGTGACTTCTCTTTTCTCTTAAGCAAAGATAGATTGTTGCAGGAAGAGTAACTGGTGTAATTTCAATTATTTTGTAGCTAAGGGAAGTACAGGGAAGAGGGCAGGGAACCACTGTTAACTGGAGAGTCAGAACATATACAATGCACAAATGAATTGATAAAATTCACTGTCTTACATGGGCATAATTTATAGCACCTCAAAAGACTTACAAATGGTAACATAAAATATCACTGGGAAGAGATAACCACTACAATTATCATAATAAAAAGCTTGAAATGTTGTGAGAATTGATAAAATGTGACAAATATTTGAAGGGAGCACACACTTTTGGCAAATATTGACAGTAATTTTCCTGGATGTAGGATTAACACAAACCTTTAATTTGTGAAGAATGCAATAACTAAGAGCATAATGCAATAAAGGACATCACAATAAAGCAAAGATCTTTCAACTTCTTGGCTAAATTCACTTCTTAGTAATTGTTCAATTTTAGTTCTCTTTTAATTAAATCATTTTCTTTTTGAATAATTTATTATTAGTTTATAGAAAAAACTGATATTTTGCAGTTCAAAGATGAAAATATTAAAAATAGTGTTTACTGAACATGCATTTTATTTTCATAATTACTGGTTAAGTTTAACACTTATTCACATAACATTTATGTTGTTAGGCATCATAAGTGGTTTAAATTTAAATGAGGTGTGTAGGTTCTATGAAAATGTTATGTTATTTTGTATGGGATCTGAGCAGCCATAGATTTTAGTATCTGTAGAAGTGTGTTAGAACCAGTTCCCCAAGACATTGTGAAATAACTCTACTCAGATTATTTAACACTTTTATGACTAAATTGTTTTAAATTTTTCATATGATTTTTCTGCATCTATTAAGATCTTTGGCGTATTTACCTTTCATTCTGCTAAAGTTGTGTGTCCTATTTATGATTGGTGCATGTGAGCCATCATTCCATTATGGTGTCCTTTCAAATTATGTTTAATTTGTTGAAGATTTTAGCATCTGTATTCATCAAAGATATTGTACTGAAATTTCCTATGCACGTAGAATCCTGTCAGAGTAATTCTGTCTCCATACCCTGAATTTTGAATTTTTCTTTATTTTTTTACTAGATAATGTGAGAGTTGGGCATTAAAACTTGCAGGGCTGGGGGAAAGGGGAAAAATGAGAATCAAGTCATGTCATATTCTGGTACAAAATCTTAATGTTGAATGCAATTATCATGTATATTCATAATGTACCAATAAGGATAATTTTAAAAGATAACTTAAAAGTGTTTGTAGAACTTCTGAGTGAAGCCTTTTAGGACTGCATTATCTTTTTGGGTAGTTTTAGATTAGTAGTCCAAACTTCTTATTCAATACTGACCTGTTCAGATCTTTGATTTTTTTTTTCTTTCTGTAATATTTTAGGTTGCATAGTTCTAAGAATTTGTCCATTTCTTCTAGGTCATACAATTTGTTGATGTGAAAATTTTATACTACATTCAGGATCCTTTACATTTCTGCAGTGTCGATTGTAAAGTCTCAAATGTTTTTTGTCAATTTTATTTAGATATCCTACAGGTTAGCTTTTGCTTTTCTTGCTTGTATTCCATTTATTTCTACAGTAGTGTTTATCATTTCCTTCTTCCTACTCTGTTCTTTTTTTCAAGCAACTTGAAATATAACAGTTATTTTTTGGTTGTTTCAGTATAAGTGTTTATCTTTCTAAAATTTATTATTTGAATTTCTTTTGGTACATTTACTGCAGTTTAGTATGATGTGTTCTTACTTTTTGTCATAAGATATTTCTGATGTTCCCTTTATTTTATTGGATCAGAAATTGCTTAGAAATATGTTGATTTCCACATATTTGTGAATTTTCTAGGTTTTCTTTCCTCATGTTTTTGATTTTTAGTTTCATAGAATTGTGGCTTAAAAGATAAATGATATGATTTAAACATTCTTAAACTTGCTAAGACTTGGTTTACAATATAAAATATGAAAAATTTCAAAAAGCATTTAAGAAAAATGTGTGTAGTGGACCCCCAAAATCCATGGGGGCTATAGTCTAGAGCACCTGTAAATTATAAAAATCAAAAATTTCAGATATGGTCATAAAAATGCTTATAAATGACTACTTTCAGAGTTTAAACCCTGACTATGCTCTGAATCCCACAGTTATGTAATTTAATTAAATTATACCTCAGAAGGTGCAGGATGTTTTAGTGGTTTCTTAGGGCTCTTAGGACTTTAAAAAGAACAAAAGTGAGAACATTCGAGGTAGCTACATGTGCTACAGCGACCTGTTATGAACAGGTATGCTGGTACATCTGCCATTCACCCAATCAGTAGCAAGGAAAATTGAATAACTCTTTCAGATAGGCTACTTTCAATCTTCTTGCCAAAAAACCACCTGTGGGATATATTTACAATTTCTTCCAAATTGTGGCACTTTATGTGAACAATTATTAATTAGATTCTAAGCTAAAAATCTGTGAAAAACTGAACTGAGACTTCATGAAGGTATATTATACTCTTTTCCCATTAGATGGAATCTTCTGTATAAGTCTTCCAGCTTGATTTTGGTCTTATGTTAATTATTTGGGCAAAATACCCTAGATATTCAACTTTAAAAAAACTAAAGAGTATTTTGGCTTCTGGTTTCAGCCAGTCCAGTCCATATTTATAGTCCTGTGGCCATGATACTGTGGTGCGGTGACATATGGTGGGCAGCAAACTACTGGAAAGCACAGAGATTGGAGGAAAAGAGACTAGAATTTCAGTCAGCATGAACACCCCAGTGAGCTGTTTCTACCACTGTATCCCCCATCAATCAATGGCTCTATGTCCTTCCAACACCACAATTGGATAGCAAAAAATACCTCTTTGCTTAGATGTCTTTGGAGAGTGCTTACTACATGAATTGCAAAGTGTAGTTCAAGCCTAACATTAGCTTGTAAATTTCTGCTTGAATAATCTCCATAGTGTTGAAAGTGAGATTTTTAAGTTTTCTAATATTGTTATGTAGATAAAACTTAAGTATTTTTGAGATCCCAGGTATAGAACTCAGGCCCTTATGCTTGAAATTTAGGTGCAATGCCATGCAGCTAAGTCCCTTAAACCTATTTTTTAAATACATGTTTAGGTGCTAATTTGTTTAATGTATAGATATTCAGAATTGCTATCTTTCTGATGAATTGACCTCTCTGTTGTTAAATATTGCAGTTCTTTGGTTTTGTGGTGTATTTTTATGGAAATTCTATTTCTTTTTATTTCTTTATTTAAAAAATATCAGTATATGTTTGTAGTACATAATGCCTACATTCATCATAGGAAGCTGGCACATGTACATAGCACATCTTATTTTCTTTTTCATCTCCTTTTGTTTCCCTCTGTCCCACTTCCTTCAATCTGGATTTTATTTTATTCTTTCATTTATTTATACTTTGCATGTCTCATATATGAGAAACCATGTGATATTTAAATTTGTATCTGAATTTGTGGATTCTTTGACTTGAATGAATCTGCAGTTGAAACTATATGGAACTTTTTTAGACTAGTCACTTCACTTTTTGACTTGAGAATTTTGTTTATATTTTATGATTTATATCTCTGCTGAACTTTTAAATTTACTCATGTATTATTTTTCAGATTTTATTTAGTTGTCCCTTTCTATTCTTGGTAACTTACTGAGCATTTTGAAGATGATGACTTTTAATACCATGCAGGAAATTCATAGATCCGCATTACTTTGTGGTCAGGCCTAGAGGATTTAATTTTATTCAGTTTGGTTGCTTATTTATTTAACAGTTTGGAGGGCAGCAGCTGAACTTGTTCTCACTGTTCTTTTCAATAGCAGTGTTAGTGGAGGTTAAGTGCCGGGTGGCAGGTAGAGCTAGTGTTTGAGATTCAGACTGCTGTGGAATGTACCTCCTAAAACTGTATTAGAAACTTAGTCTTGAATTTAACAATGATGGGAGAAATAGAAACTTTAGCTTTCTGTAGGATATTAGGTCTCTCCTCTCATGCATAAATTAATGTTCTAATAGTAGGGTTATTTATGGTGAGAGTGTTTTAATAAAAATCAGTTTTCATCTCTCTCTTGCTCTTTATCTCTTACATTTATAGGTACCTTTACCTCCTTCTTGCTACAGGTTGTAAAAGTAGCAAGATTCTTAGCAGAATCAGCACCCTTGATATTAGACTTCTCTCCATAACTGTGAGAAATACATTTGTTTTCTTGTAGATTATGCTAAAGTTTGGGTCCAGATGGTCCCCCCAAAAGCCTTATGAGATCACAGCTGGGGGCTATTACCAGAAATGGCTGAACCTAGAGTGTGTGATGCTGAGATGAAGGGTGTGTGATTACTAAGCCAGTACCCTGATTGGTTTGGCACCAAGCTAATCCTGAAAATTTCAATAAACTGAGAGAGGCAGGAAGATGCTTTTGGTTTTTGCCATCTTCCACTGCCATGAACCTGTGCCACTTGTGACCCTACCTTGGAGCCAGTGGGTCATGGACTGAAACTTTTGCAAACATTGATCTAAGCAAATTTCTTTTCCACTTTAACTTAGGATTTTGGGTATTTTGTCTCAGGGATGAAGGAGAAAAAACTACCACCATTACTGAGTCCTGGGTATACTGTTTTAGCAATGGAAGATGGACCAAGACATTGCAGTGGTGGTTGTGAACTTTCACCTCCTTTCCCAGATCTGAATGACTCTGTGACTATGAAGTAGTGTTGATCCCTTCAGGAATCTAGGCGGGGTGAGGCTAACACTGACCACTTTGGCAGTGACCTTCAGGACGTGGGAACCTAGGTGATCACTTTGCTCTTGATTTTCTCTGTAGGAAAATCATAGGCCAGAGGAATTCAGGAGCAGATTGTTAAAGAGTGAGCAGAAGAGACAAAGGCATTAAATATCTGGCAGATGGTATTGAGTACCATTTTGATTGCTTATTTTCTATGTGGATGAACAGTCTCCATCTAATATCAGGGTCAAACCAAAAATTTCTGTAATTTTCAAGAATGAACAATAAAGGCCAAAATATTACATAAAATTTCTTCAATACCAACGTATAACAAGATGCCACATTGAAGTGTCACTTTTAAAATAAAATATCTCATATATTTTGGTGATTAGGCCAGATTTCATTGTAATTCAAAGGGATTTTGTATTTAGTTTTTCTGCTTAGGAGAACAATACTGACTATTAGACACCTAACTAGTTCTTCAGGTAATATCTCTTTATATACTCTCCATTTTCTCTTATTTTTCCATATATTTTCTGAAAATAATGAAATAGCAAAAGAGATTTTTATATGTATCATATCCACTCATATGTTTGGCCTCCTAATATATGTATGTGACCCATAACTAAAAAATTTTTGTCATGAAAATTACTAGTTGAGTCAAGATATACACTATGTTATTTGCTCCTTGATATTTCCGCAAGTGAATACTACATCCCTACAAAAACCTTTATGTGAATCTTCATGATTTTTTAAATTTATGACTGTTAAAATTTGGAATAAACTGATACAGATTAGTAGGTGAGTGGGTAAATAAGTTGTAATGTTCAGTATTAAAATGACATGCACTATCAAGCCATTCATGAAAAGACATGGAAGGACCTTAAACGTGTTTTACTAAATAAAAAAGGCCAATCTCTAAAAGCTATGTAACTGTAGATTTTATTTTTTATTGTCATAGGGCTATGGGAAAAAATGAGAATTAAGTTGTGTCTTATACTGGTACAAATCCTCATTGTGGAGTGCAATTATGATGTGTATATGTAATGTACCAATACAGATCTCAATAAAAAAATAAAGAGAAAAAGACAAAACTTCAAGCAGTAAAAAGGTCAGTGATGGCCAAGAATTACTGTAGGAGGAAAGGATGAGTAGGGTTCTCAGGAATTTTAAAGGCTGTTGGTGATTCTGTGTGTCACTATGGTGTAAGGCATGTGCCATTACACACGTGCCACAGTCCATATAACAGACAGCGCCAACTGTGAACTTTAATGTCAATGATGGTCTCTGGGCAGTTGTGATGAATCTGTGGATGTTCACTGATTTTAATAAATGTTCCACTATCCGTTTGCAGGATGTAGAAAGAAGGATATTGTTGTGCTTCTGTGTAGATGGGAAGTCAATGTTAACTTGATCCTTTGGGCTCAATATTATTGTGATCCCAAAGCAGCCCTAAAAATAAAGATTATTAATTAAAATAATAAAGTATGTATGTTCTTTATTCAATATTTTATTCATATATATTCGTGTGTGTGTGTGTGGGTGTGTGTGTGTGTGTGTGTGTGTGGTTTCCAGTGCTTGGTCGTACAGCTTGATTTCTAATATGTTATATTGAATTGAATTTGGAACAATAAGAAAATCAAATCATTTTCTCTAAACCATTTGAAATTTAGTATACATTTCATTTGAATTGGAGTTAAATTTTAACTTTTTGATAATAATTGAATAATACATGGTTTCACAATACCTTCAGATTCATTGTGCTAGGAAATGCATTTCTGAGCCATTCTGGGAACACAGAACTCGTGAGATACATTTGTGTACAGCTAACTCCTGCCCCAACTTCTTACTTGATTTAGAAGGGCTCTGCTGTGCGTGAATGAGTGAAAGATGCAAAGTAAGTGGGACTGACTAGTTGGTGAGTACAGGAGGCTCATTTGTGCGGACAGATGCAGACGTTCTACGATGATCTAGGTACAGACAGCTTGATATTATGTCTTTATGGGGCACACCAAATATAATATCTTATTTTTCTGGGTGGTGTAAAAGTTGAGAGTTATGAGTTGTTATTTTGGAAGAGAAATTGTGAGAGGTATGAGAAAATAGGAAGGATAATTTACAAAGCTATAGGTATATTTTACGGTTTGATCCTCTTTGCCCTTTGCCGTGATCCCCACGGACAAACGTGTGGAGTTGTAGACATTGTGTAGTTCTCTTGCGTCTTGTTCTCTTGAAAACAGAAATAATTGCAATTTTAGAAATATACACATCATAATTATAGTTTTACTCTAATTCCCATCTTTGCATATCACTTAGAAACATTTGAGGAATTTGATACACAGTATAGAATAACTGGTCACTTTTTTTAGCACAACACATTAAGCACTACTTATGAAACCTTCTTGGAAAGAGAAAAAAATAAGATTAAAAAAAATACCTCGCTCCATTGGCCCTAGTGTTCTGATTAGAAAAAAAAAAAAAATCTTAAAGCAAAGCCCAGTGAAGGCACTGGCAGTTGAAAATAAACAATTATGAACATTGTAATTTTCTTTTCTCTTATCATTTTATTTCCAGTTAATAAAAAATGTAATCTATTTGTACCTGCTTTTGCCTTAGGAATTAGAAGAAAGCAATGAAAATATTTTACTATCTGTTTTCAAATTATAAGCTGTTGTTTCCAAAGAAAGTCAAAACTCATGTATATTATCACATTATTGTTCTCAGGGGAGGGCAGTCGCCATAGTGATTGTAATTACATGGCTTCATTAACTTTATACATTTTACCTGTTATGGGGGGTTCACATTAGGAGAATTTGCATATGCAGGAAATGAATGTCATTTGAAGAGAGCTAATGTCATTAAACATTCAGGCAGCCCCTATCAAGCAGAGGGCTTCCACTGGGATGTGCTTTGCAGCATGCCCTTTTTAGTCACTGTGGGCACAGGAATGTACTTCCAATGCCCTGAAAGTAAAACCATCAGAGGAAAATGTGAGAAAGGAATAATTGTTTCAACAAATTTGATTTATTCTAGAACTTCAATTTACTGCCACAGGGGCAGACAATTAAGTATAATATGGTTCTGAAAATTAAAAATGACTTTGTATAGTTGGGGATTTCTCACAGGATGAACATTTCTGTGGGTATAACTGTGTGCACATTTATGTACTTCCTAGAACAATTCAATATACTGATTGAACAGTATGTTATGTGTGTACATTGTTATATGTATTACATTGACACTTTTCTATTTTACTGTCCAATATAGTTTATTAAGAGTCCGTAAAGTATTTTAAAATAATGTTATAATGTTAAGTGAAAAAAATCACATTAAACAAGCAAGTGCCAAGAATGAAGAAAAGACAGACAGGAAATTAACATTCTAAAACAACATTCTAGACCACAGGTGGTGAACCTATGGCACATGCGCCAATATGAGCACACAGAACCAAACCGCTGCAACAGGCAACATCAGACATTCAGATTTAATTGCAATGACATCACTTGGAGACACACAAGCAGATTTCTGGTTTCAGTTTGAGCATTTGTTCTTTACAAGATTTTCCAAGCCTATCCTAGATAGTATCCCTACGAAGAGTAAATTTCAGAGATTTTGAAGGACAGGACAGTAAGAAAGAATTTCATGCATCTTTTTATTTGGAGTACATGTCATTGCCCTTTTGATAATGAGTCCCCTTGAATAGTACACAGAGGAAGCCTACAAGATTAAATATTTCAGAAGCTGTCCCTGTTACCAAGTGAATGGACACTCTCTTCTCATCCTCTTGTACTTGTTAAGGAACCATTAGAGATTATTGTTTAATTTTTATGTGCTATTCCATTATCAGCCATTGGAATGGTACCACTAACAGCGGTAAGGCATTCATTGTGTAAATAGGGAAAAGGAGTTATACTGCCATATGGCAAGGGCTGCAGTAATTCCTAGGGAGCTGTCTCCAAAATCACATTCAAAACAACTCATAATTTCTTTTTAGCTTTTAAAATTCATAGCAGTTCACAATAATAGGGAAATTACCCATTTTCTTGCCCAAAATTACATCCTAGGGAATTATATTGCACATGTAAATTATGGTGGACTTTTTTCAGTCTGTACCTTTTTGGGTTGATTAATTCTTCCAGAGAAGTAAAGTATGTTAGTATCAGATGAAAAAAGTCACTTTGAACAAGTAATTCAAATTCAACCATGTTTGAAAGAAGCAGGGTTAAAAATGAAAGTTCAGAGGTAGCTGAAAAATAATTTTTTCCATAAAATTATTCCCACATCTTCTGAAATTTTCTCTGATTAAGAAATGTACAGAATTCATGTTAAGTCATTTGTAAGAAGGAAGGTATTGAGTCAATGAAACAAACTATGTTTTCTTTTTTTCCCCATAGAAACAATTTTCATTTTCCTTTAACCAGAACAGAGAGGATGAAGTTTCTTAGGATATAACTGACTTATGGCTAAAGATCACCACCTCTTGTGTTGGCACTGCACCTTAGAAGATATTTTGTGGTTGTTTCTAAATGAAAATGACCCAAGTAAATTTGTTTCCTTCTCCATGAATTATGTACCTGCTTTTAATTTTGAAGACTATAATCAATGTCAGTTTACATATGCTTGGAAAAAAAACCACATGAAACCATTTTTAGTTTGGTGGTGTTATTTACAAGTTCAGGATAACACCAGGGACTCTTCCTGCATCAACATTTATTAGTATTTAGGAAACAAAGACATTTTTAAATGATTTTCTAACGTGTAAGTAATTATGATGCATTTATATTTGGATAGCAATGATTAAAAATATAATTTAGTTTATTCTGCAAAAACTTCAGCATCTACTGTAGTTGTGCAATGTTTGATGACTACAACTGAACCCTGAAACGAAACTAACAAATAGTGCTTGGTTACCATTTCACGCATGTTATTTAAGAGTTTCTAATAGTTAAATAAGTTTATATTTGTAAAGCTTCAAAAGGTTGTGATGTTTAACAGTGGAGCAACTTTGTTCTAGCCACTGCAGACTATGAAGAAATCCAAGATGTGAATGACAATTGTCTCATAACCTCTTGAGATTTTAATTGTTTCTTAAGCAAAATTTTCTATTGTAATATAATTTTATTGGTTATGGACCTCAAATATATACAAGAGTTTTCAATATGTATACATCTTTATTTATGGATCTTACTGTGTCTCCTCCATAACTCCTATTGCCAACCTGCTGAATAATATTTTATTCTCTGTCTCTGTACATTGGAGCTTTTTTGGCTTGTTTTGATTCTACACATATGTGACATT
Source organism: Petromus typicus (assembly GCA_004026965.1). NCBI lineage: Eukaryota > Metazoa > Chordata > Mammalia > Rodentia > Petromuridae > Petromus > Petromus typicus. The sequence goes on along the minus strand of PVIR01007652.1, from coordinate 30,459 downwards.
GTGGTTAGTTTCCTTTTATGTTTGAAAGATTTTCATCCAGCACAGTGTCCTCCAGTTCAATTTGTGTTGCAGAACATTTTTCTTCTCAGAATATTTTCCTTTCTTAATAATGAATAGTGTTCTACTGTGTGGGCTTGTATATGGGTGAGAGTAATAAAAGGAAGTTTAAAACTTGAAGGCAAATATGAGAAGTTTAGCATCTGCTGAATGCTAATTTTTAGCACAGATTAGGAGGGAAAAGATAAGCAGCACAGGGAGAACAGATACATATTTTAATTTAGTGCAACACAAGTGCCCTCTCTGAAACTTCACAGTGTCAGTACTAAGTGGAAACTCTCCATCTATGGGATGGCACTGACAGGCCCGGAAGACGGCAGTGTTCTTTATTTGTCATGTTCCTAGATAGTTAGAGATGCAAGAACAGTGCTTATGGGAAAGGCTTTGCAAAGATATGTAAATTTTGAAACCAGAACTATGTGCTTGTACAAAAATTTGAAAGAGATGTTTTAATAGCCAAACATTAAATGAGTATATATACAATATGATAAAATGGGCTGGGTGCTGAGAATGATGGGTAGTAGACCAAAGATGGTTTTGAGTTAAGTAAATCTTCCCTAGAAGATGGAAAAGACAGTGTCATACAAAGGCTCTCATTGGAATATTTTTCATCCAAGCAGTAGTTTTTATATGTTTTGTCTTGATGAAAAGAGAGAGCATATCTTAGAGTGAATTAATTGTTGACTCCCTTTGCTAACGAAGTGACAGTTTGAGGGACCAAACTGAAGCTCCTCCACATACTGAGGGACCCGAATCTTGAATGTCAGCACAGGGGGTAGGTGTGGTTCTCAAACAACAAAGACAATGAGCAAGGAATGAACATCCAAGTGGAGAGGAGAGCACAGGAAAGTACATGTAAGAAGGAACAGGGGAGTTGAAAACAGCAGCAGACAGGCTCATCTGCAGATCCACATGAAGTAGAAACACAGATAGGTTAAGAGTTGGAAAGAGGGGAAAAAAAAACAATGAGAGTAGGGTGGGAGAGAAATTTTAGAACTTGAGTAAGCTGTAATTTATTAATGAGGGACTCAGACATCAGGAGAAAAGCCAGAGAGTGCTTATGGTCAAGGTGGACTTGATTATTATTATTTTTTTTTTTTAGGTTTTTTTTTTTTTGAGACAGGGTCTCACTTTTTTGTGATTCAGGCTGGCCCTGAGCTCAGCCTCAAACTCACATCATAGCAATCCTCCTGCCTCTGCCTCCCGAGTGCTGGGATTACAGGCGTGAGCCACCACGCCGGGCTTGATTATTATTTTTTAATTTAGGATTCTTTAGGAAGATTGAGAGAAGCATGGCGAGCACCCCCTGGAGTGCCATTGCAATAATAGTAGCTCTCCTTAATATTATGACATGTTCTTGACTAAGTCTGTATCCCACATTTTTTAAAAAATTGAAATCTTTATTGGTACATTACATATACACATCATGATTGCACTCAAGAATGAGAATTTGTACTAGTACATGAATCAACTTAATTCTCATGTTTTCCCATATGCCTACCCACCCTACCACCCCTACTCCCTATATAATAAGCTTTGTTTCCTTTCTTTTTTGTTATAATCTTGTTATTTTCCCCTCATTATTTACCCCTTCACCTAATTTTGCTTTGAGTTATTTAACTTTTCCAAAAACAGATGATATTTCTCCTTGTAAAAACTAATGTATGCATGTTGAGCACTGATATGCATATCATTTATGCATCTTCCCAGTTCTTGGTACAGAGCGACTATTTAGTAAGCCCTGAATAAGCACTTATTGAATTGACATGTCCATCATCCTGTGTCAGGTAAGGAGTTTTGACTTGTCTAAATCAGAAGCTGAAGTCAAACATATGATTTTTTTTAAAGAAAATGCATTCATTGAAATATGCTGAACACACCAATGGGCTAATTTTGTTCTACATTAAAATGAGTCTGGTACAGTTGCTATAACTTCTTTTGCATCCTTCGTGTAATACTTGGTTGTAGCCATCTCGATTGGTTTTACGGTGCTTAGTGAAATCCATACCTTTATATTGTATGAATAAAGCTCCTGTCAATTGACTTGATCCATTGAAGAGAATAACATGGGCAATCTCCTTTCATTACATTCAATGGTCCAAGTCACAGTGTAGCTTGAAAACGTTCTTTTAGAAATGCTACTTTTCTGAAAGGTGCATTAAAATGGTATTGCTAGGAGTCTTTTTTACTGAATCTGTACCCCCCAAAAATGCAACTTTTGAAGAAAACTAAAGACTTCTATCATATGAACATTGTAAACCAAATGACTATGTAATTTGTTCTGTGTGTACTTCTTTACAATGCTTGGTTCTCTCAGCCCCGCAGAATTAAAGGAGTGATACCCAGGAACATACATCAAGAGCCAACATCTATTACAACATATTTAGTTTCTATGTGATGCCTTCTTATGAACATTAATTATGTGTTAAAGAAAATTGGATGATTCATAGAAGCAGAAAGCTTTTGGCTGGTCTGCATTATACAGCAGTGCAAATAAGTATTCTTAATGCTGTTTAACAAATGACTTTTTCACTCTTCATTAAAGCCCCTTGTTGCCATCCAATCTTGATTTTAGAAATTAAAGCTAACAACCAGATTGAGAGAATCAGGAAAGGGACAACATGGGGTAAAATCTCAAAGCCACAGCTAACAGCATGAAGCAAAGTGAACCTCAAGCTACGTTAGCTCTCAGAGAAGGAAGGCAAGGGGAGAGAAGCATTCATAGAAAAACCCAATTACAGCAAGCCTCCGCTATAGGAAAGTACTTGTGAATGTTGACATGAAAGCTTTTTCCCTTAATGTTTTAATTAAATACCTAGAAGCCAATGCTTCCTCTCAGTTAGTGAAAGAATGCTGCTTCTTGGTGGATAAATGTTTACTGCAAAAGCTCAGCTGAGGGTTTCTCCAAACATGACTGTAAGAGCTGAGATGGCTTTTGCTAAGGCACTTGAGATCAAGAAAGCATCAGTGATTATAAACTAGCTGTGCAATAGCAGGATGGTTTAATCCACCCAAATGTCAGTTTCTGGTTTGCAAGTTGGCAATCCCACCTTCATCTACAAACAAAAGGGCACTGGTTCATCGTCTGTTCAATTCTCTAGCTTCAGCATGTCATTTGGATGTTGAAGGAAAATCCCTTGATTCGGGCTGCCATTTCTGACAGCCTCCCTCCAGACCCTATTAATAAGCCTTTTACAGAACAGAATGCAAAGTAGGCAGCAGGCAGTCCACAATCAAAATGGAGACAGAAGAGAGAGTACAAACGTCTCCTCTTTGTAGACATCATTCTTAGGTGACCTTTGTTGAAGTGATAGATGTACATATACATGTATATGTATTATTTTAAAACTGTCTTTCAAGATATTAAAATGCTATTTGCACTTTCTGTGTGGTAGGATTCAGAGGTTATTCATAACTTGAGAGTTTGTGATATGATACAGAGAAATTCAAATGATATTTACAAATGTGCAAACAATGGCACAGACAGGAAGCCAAGCTGGCTTTGGGCATGCCTGGGGAATATCCTTCAGAAAACAAATATGCTGCTCTTTAATGTTGCTTTGAATCTCATTATAAAATTTCAGATGAAGTGAAACACACTTTGCTTCTGAAAGAGTGATTTCAGAAACAGCAACTCTTCTCAAATAAATAGTCCTGTTTAGATTTGTAAGATTTTAATGTGCCTTGAATATACATTGTTTTTAGATCGATGGCTCTTTAAAATTGAAATTTATTTTCCATGTTTCATACATACTAATAACTTCTAGTAGACTTTGTATGTGTGTGTGCACTTGAATGCATGCATGTGTGTACAGTTTGAGTGGTACTGCTTAGTGTGTCAAAGCAAATTGATATATCAAGTCTGTAATGAACTCTCATCCCAAAGAAACTTTTCTCAAGCATTATCTGGTCCAGGGAAATATTCTGAAATGCACATTTCCAGAGGTCCAATTTGACCAAAGGTGGAGAATTTTGAAACAAATTTAACAATCGTATCTCTTGTGCAATTTTCCTGCTAAAAGGGGAAAGTCTCTTAGAGACAGATTGATCCAGAGTCCATCTTGCACTGATTTCAATGCCATGCCAAATGTTTTGTTGTAATCAAAGATGGAGAAGCAAGACTACAAAAGAAGTAGAGATCATTTATTACCACTTTTATTTATAGAGTAGCACCAGGGAAGTCACTTATTTTTAATTAATCTGTACCCTTAATAAAACACTAATACAGCTTTCATGTACTTTCCTATCTGGTAAACCATGTAGGCATGTGTTTTGAAATACACTAAGGTTAAAAAAAAAAAATTAGAGGTTTTCTGTTAGGAATTTGAACTAATCTATCCTGGTATCAGAGTATGTATTTCCCTGAGTTCACTTAGACAAATTAATGAAAATATGTTTTCCAAGAATATATGAAAAATGTACAAACAAAAAACGTGATTAGGTGAGTGATCATGGGTGTAACATGCAGTGAGTACAAAGATTAGCTCATTTGTATATGAAAATTCAACTGCCCACACCTGTGTATGCTTGTGTGTGGTTTACTAAATAAATTTGTTTTTAAAATAAAGAGATGGAAGGGCCGGGGAGTTAGCTCAGTGGTTCCGGCGCCTGTCTCGCAAACGCAAGGACCCGGGTTTGATTCCCTGGTAACCACATAACAATACAGGGTGTGGAGACCCACACCCAGCAGCAACCAGTACCACATACCACAGTGCCGGGCGTGGTGGCTCACGCCTGTAATCCCAGCACTCGGGAGGCAGAGGCAGGAGGATTGTGATGTGAGTTGGAGGCTGAGCTCAGGGCCAGCCTGAACCACGAAGCGAGACCCTGTCTCAAAAAATAAAATAAAATAAATAAAAAAAATAAAAATAAAGAGATGGAAGTGTTGAAATCTTCAGTCTCAGCCAGGTTTGCATGGGCTGTAAAGGGTCATTACCTGTTTTACTTTTCAGGGCACAGTAGTGTAACAGGTGAATGTATTTTGGGGGCTCCCTGCATGAAACTTATTGAACAATCAGTTCATTTTAAAATGGCATTTAGCCAAGACTAGGAAGTTATCTAATCATAACTTACCACATTCATATAGTTGGTTTACACTGTATTTAGGAAATCCAATGATAATTTTTGTTGTAGAATGTATTTACACAAGAGTCTTTTTCAGGTACTTAACAACCACTTATTTCATTAGAAGGAGCCATCAGTGGAGGTGAGGCTACATCAATTTTAACAGAACTCAGTAAACTCCTGAATTCTTATTCAGTGCAACATTATTCAGGTAATGAATTACTTTAATTCTTTTACTTTTTGAATAATCTATAACATATTAGATTTAGTTAAAGCATAATGACACCTATAGTAATATCCTTTTTAGAAAATCATATTTTAGAAAAAAATCCCAATTTAACCTTGAATTTGAATGTCCACGTCTGATATCATTCTGGTTGACCAGTGTGGTTTCTTACTTCCTGGCTCCTAACAGAGCAGACCCGAGTTGCTTTGGAGCTCTGATACACTGTGAGGTGCAGGTACTCCCAGTTGTGTAAACTGTGTGGTCTCAGTCTGGAAAAAGGAAGTCAAAGATGAGAATATCTTGCTACAACCTATGTACATGGAGCAGCAACTGGGTGAGGGACAGAGTGAGCAGGTGTGCAATGTCACAGAATCTCCTGAATTTGAAAGCTTGAAGTTATTTATTTATTGAAACTGTCATCTCCACCATGACAACCAATTCTTATGCATTAATGTAACATTGTCCTAGGAGGAGCATTTGGTATCTTACACCAGTGGCCTACAAACTAGGTTCCACATAAATGTGGAGGTAAAGAGCCACATTTAGGGTGCGGAGTAAAAGGACATATGCAGAGGTGGAATTAAGGACATTGTCTTCCACATCATTCCATTTCTCATTTACTCCATCCAAAATAATATTACTCAGCAGGGTATTAGGGGAACTTTCCCAACTACATCTCTCTTTTCAGACACTTTTGCTACAGCTTTACAGAAAAGGGTGATAAGTCTCAACCATCCTTTCCAAATCCTATTAGAGTAAGTTTTCTGGGCATAAAATATTCTCTGGGAGCAAAAAGAGAAATTTAAGAAAACAGCTACCTTTCGTACCTGTCTGCTGTCCTACTTAGATGCCTCTCCAGCCAAATCTGTCTGCCCTACCCCCTTCTCCTTCTCTCAGTCTCATGTTTCATTGATCTATCTCCTAGAATTAAAAAATCAGAACTTAGGTAAGGTTTCATGGACTTGATTTTGAACATGAGAAGGAAAGGAAAGGAAAAGGAAAATTATTTTTTGTGACATTGAAAAGAGCCCGAATTTGAGTAATACACTAGCACCACTGTCGTTTGAATAATGAGGAAACATTTTCTTTAAGTTGAATAATGTCAGTACACTTCTGTTTCAATTTTTAGTAAAAGCATACTTAAGAGTACACATGCCATAGAATTATGGCTATAATTACACTTTGCAACCATCAAAGATGATAGATATTGTGAAATAGGAAGAAAATGTTCAAGTGAAGGGAAAGAAGTTAGGGGAAAATAAAGAAGAGAAAGAAAGAATTTAATAGTAAAACATGAAAACAGAGCTTATGCACGTAGGGGGTTGGAGGTGGTAGGGTATGCAGGGGAAAGTGAAAAAATAGGATGTTTTGCTGTATTTGTGTGAGAGGTCAATTAGTCCTCCAATAGCCTAGGAAGAGGGGTTTTGAGAGCTAAAAAAAAAAAAAAAAATACAATAGAAACTGGTAGAGTTTCAAGACTGGGGGGTCAGGGTCTCAGAATGGGCCAAGACAGAGACGCTGAGCTTGGCACTGTTTATTGGGTTCACAGAAAGTAGCAACAGATGACCCAGAGTTGGCAGTAATCCTCCAACTAAGAGGACCTCATGCTGCTGATGATTTTAGGTGGATGAGGAGATTATGTCAGTTAGAAAAGTGGGAGGAGCCAGTAGGTGGGATGGTTAAACTGACAAGGAATTTGCCCCTTCCCACGAGAAACCATTCACCTTTTTGTTACTACTAGGTTCTGACAAGAAAACAAGGTATCTTCAGCAGATGTAATCTTGTCCTCGAGCATGCAAGCGTCATGGGACCATTGAGGCCTCAGACAGACCTAATTATTATTTAATTGTTAAGATTTTTTTTAAAATATGTAGTGGTTCCAGACAATTTATTTCTAAATGTATTTAAAGCTTCATTGATACAAATAAGTAGGAGAAAGGAATAGGGGATAAAAAGAGGAAGGAAAGAGAAAGAGAGAATTATTTTCCTTTCTGAAGAAAATAAATTAATCTATTGACTAGATTTTAGCTACACTTCTCATTTTTCTTTCTTCTAGTACTAGGGATCAAACTTAGGACTTTGCACTTGCAAGGTAGATATGGCACCTCCAAACGAAATCCCCAGTGCCAACACTTTTCATTCTAATGTCTAACCTATCATATATCCAGAGTAAAAGTTCCATTTGTAATTCAACCAGTTACTTTTTTAGAGGATCCATTTTATTTTGTTGATCTTTGATTTATCTTTCTAATAATACCGTTGTACCTTTAGCTATTATGAATTTATCAGTTAGAAGAAGAATTTTTCTTTATTATTTGGTCACAAATATCTAAGCCCTTATTAGATCTTAATCACATCATACAACTTTCAATCTGTTGGGAATTTTATAGTATCACAATTTGTCAGTCTTAATAGAATTTACATCTTTGCTAAGGTTGAATATTATATATATGATAAATACTTTTTTAAGATTTAGTTTTCTTTTATACCTCTAATAATGTGTCATATTTTCACCATAGATGTCTTACATTATTAAATTTCTTCCTACCTTCTCATAGATTTCTCTTGCTAGTATGAATCATAAGAGCCACGCTCTCTGTTAACGCTAGTGTAGAACTTCTACTAATTTTTCCAATAAAACAAAATTTATTAAATTCTCACTGTATCTGAAATAATTTCTTCCTCTAGGTACTCCTGCCTGAATGTTTTATGAAATAATCACACGATCACAAATATTTGCAATTTTACCGATTCTTCCCTAGCTCTTATACAACTTTTTTTTTTTTTTAGAGCAATATACCATAGGATTTGCAAGATACTGTTCACATATTACTTCTGTTTTCCCCATAAGCAACATTTTCATTATCCTGGTTAAAACCTTTTATGGTTATAGTGGTTAGAGCCATGCAAGATATTTTTAAATATTAATTATTCTTATAGACATTTTTTATTTTACATGAAATATTTCTAACAATTTTCATGAGTTCCATAAATATATATTAATTAAATTTAAATATATATATATTTCATTTCCCTGTTTCCTATATGAAACTGAGCTTCCAGTTGCTTAAGTCCACTAGTTCTGATGTTAGGGCAGGAATTCTGTCTGTGCTTTAAATTGTTGTGGCATTAGTACCTAAATAAGCGTGGTACATGAGAGATTCCTAATAAAAATTATTTATTAAATTTCACTAAAGAATATTAGAGCTGCTTTGGTAAATTTATTCTCATATAAAATTAATACACAGTTTTGTTTCTGATGGCGTACTCTTCAATAATAATAGGTAGTTGCTCAGTTAATACTTATATTGTTTTGAAAGCCTCAGTTTCTTTACTAAATGAAAGCAAATTTACTACTATAAAATCTGAATAGTAACATTACTAAAATGAAATACTATATTTATATAAAGTTCATATTATAAAGTATTTGAAACATTATATATAAAATATATATGATCAAAAGCAAAAGTAATGGACTTTGGCTTCTGTGACACATATTTCAAATTAATCCATTACAGCATTGTATTTTAGTACATACAATTATTGGTTATTTTCATATATCTCAATGTTATGGATAATTTCAGTTTTTTTTAGTTTTTTTGAGATACACTCTCATTTTGTAGTTCAGGCTGGTCCTGAATTCAGTCTCAAACTCACAGCAGTGCTCCTGCCTCTGCCTCTAGAATGCTGGGATTTCAGACATGAGCCACCATGTCCAGCATTGTGGTATGTGGTTACCAGGGATGGAACCCCGGCCCTAGTGCTTGCAAGGCAGATGCCAGCACCACTGAGCTAAATCCCTAGCCCAATTTCAGATTTTTTACTTGATATATTTTACATATCATTCAAATCATATTGCAATACATGATAATATTTTAGACATCTTCTATTTTTCTTCCTGATCATTTTTCAAAAATAGTTAATACACTTATTTGTGTTGTTATTGTTCTCACCTTTTGCATCCCTTGAAACCCTGTCCTCATCTGTCAAATTCCCATTCTACTAAAGGACTTTCTGCTCATCCTTCTATTTGTATGAACTCTCCAAATATGTAGGTCTTTTTCTGCCTATGTTTTAACTCACATTAGTACTGTGCAACACCTTAGCATTGCCTGACTTACTCATCCACGATATTTCCTCAAGAGCCTTTTACATTGTTCTGTTACCTCAAAGTGTTCTAGCAAAGTCTTGGATGTGACACTTCTATGCTTCAGTGATAAACTTCTATTTTTCCTCTTCTTCCCTTAGCTTCAAAATGGCACTCTGAAGAATATCCTTTACCATATTCCTTTGCAAAACATTGTACACATTTATTTGTTAACCACACAAGGGATTAGAACTCCTTGAATTTAGACGTTGCTTGTAATTCAAGACTTGCCTGCAATGACTACATTACCCATGTACATGTACCGTGGCAGTTCTCCTTACCTCCAGTCCTGCCAGTATTTGGTATTATTCAGGCCACAGATTTTCATCACTCTGATAGATGTTGCATGCTCACATAATAAAATTCACATTTTTCACACCATGAAAGCTTTATAGCATCCCAATATTTGCTTCTTAGTTTTGTAGGTTTCATTTGATGAAGTTTGTCTTATGTTGTTAGTTTCCTATTAGGCCTATTTTCTTCTTATGGTTACCAATAGTCTCTGTAAAAGGAAGATTTTTATTTAGATCAAATTTTTAAAAAATCTTGTCCCATTTAATTTTTGACAAAGAAGAAAGAGAATTTTCATGTAAATAAAAGATCATTTTTTTCTTGCATAAGTTTTGCTATGCAATGTTATTTAAGCTGCTTTATTTTTATGTCATAAATATTATCATACATATTTTTCTGGTGTTATTTTTTGAATATTATCCATTATATTTAGTTCTTCATTATATAAACTCTCTCTTGGTATGTAGTATTAAGAATTTGTTTTTGGTAGACCATACTTTTATTTTATCTTAAGTTCTCTTACATCAATGAATCTTTAGTTCTTTATTTAGACTCACTGATCTATGTAGTTGTATTGATATTATAATTTTTTCTATTAAGAGCTTGCAAAACATATTTATGAATTCTTTTGACTATTGATTAATCTGCAATCAACATGGATTTTAATTCAGATATCAAAAATTTTTAAAAATGAATTTAAAGGTATTGTGTTATATTTGTTTATTAGTACTTGGGGATAATGCCTATATATTGATTTATTTTATTAAGCAAAGAAACAAGAAGTTCTGCTGTACTATTGTATGTTATGGTAGTTATAGTAATGCACATAATAATCTCAAAAAATAGAAGAGAAAATGTTGAATATTTCTACTGTAAATAAATAATAATTGAAGAGGTATATAATGTATAAACGTTGACCTCACATAGTTTAATGTATAAATCATCATTTTTAACTATCAGAAAAATAAACCTAATTAACAATATGATTTTTTTCATGAAAATTATTAAAACTGAAAAAAGTAGCACAGATATTGTTATTGTTTCTATTTATATGTCTCTAGTCAGCTTCATGCACTCATGGGTAGGGTTTGGGGAAGGCAACTGGGTCATGGGACGGTGATAATTATCAGTGGATTGGTCACCTGAGGTGTTTATCTGAAAAGGCGAGTCACTGGGGGGCGGTGCCCGGAAGTGTTCATTGAGTTTCTCCCCGGGCCCTCCCTTCACGCACCTTGCCACCTGCCTCGAGGTGGATTTCTTCTGCTGTAATCTTCTGCCATGGCATCCCGCCGTGGGATGTTGAGCTAGTGAACAAGCTATGGACAGAAGCCTCTACAAGTTGTGAGATGAATCTTTCCTCCTTTACTTTCAGAGCACTGGGTATTATTTCCCAAGGATGAGAAAAGTGACTAAGACAGCTATACAAGCATAAATTCCATTTCTGTGTGAATATTGAGGTTATTTTTTTTTATGCACATCTATCCAATTATGCACAGGGAGGCATAGGTCCTTGAAAGTTTTTATTGTAATCTCATCTAAATTGTCAAACAATAAAATAGGCCTTATTTTTAAATTGTGAAATAGGTGTGTATATATATATATATATATATATATATATATATATATATATATAATCATAGTCACACTCAACATTGACAATTTCTACCAGTATATTACATGACTTGATTCTCACTTTTTCCAATCCTGCTACCTACCCTGCATGCCCCACCCACTACATTAAAAAGCTTTGCTTCCTTTTTTATTGCCATCACAATTTTTTCTTTCCCTTCATTACTTACCCCTACCTTATTTCCTTTTGAATAGCTTATATTTTATAATATCTATCATACATTCTAAAACTCATTTACATTATCAGTTTCTCATATCAGAGAAATGATACAGTATTTACATCTTGACCTATTCTTTTCATTTATGAGTATACCCTCAGGATACATTCATTTGAGTATAAATGACTCAAACATCATTCTTTATGGCAGAGTGATACTCTATTTTATAGAAAAACTACATCTTCTTTATTCAGTCTTTAGCTGAATGTGTAATGGATAAATGTCTAAGAACATTTTAGTGGGAAATAATACCCAGTGCTCTGAAAGTAGAGGAGGAAAGATTCATCTCACAACTTGTAGAGGCTTCTGTCCATAGTTTGTTCACTAGCTCCATTTGATGTGGTAATGAATAAATGTCTAAGAACATTTTAGTGGTTTCAAAGATTTAGCAATCACAAACTGAGCTGCTATAAACATGGGTGCACATATGTCACTGTGATATGAATCTATGTAAATATTTACTTTCTATTTATTTGACTTGCATATATTCAGAGCTCAAATTTAGAATATTGTGACTATTCTCAGCCACAGGTTTTTGTCAGCAAAATATAGTGACATGATTTCATTCCTTTTATGCTTAGCTGTAGGCTAATTTATAATCATAATCCCCTATTAAGCACCAAAAGTGAATTATAGGTCTTTTGGCAAGTACAGTACAAAATAATTTGCTCTAAGGAGTGTTTACTATACTGGTAACACTAACATTATGTTATAAGATTTTGTTTTTGGATATCTAAGAAAATCATTTTAAACTTTACAGCACATTTTCTTTAGCCTGTAATATTAAAAAATTGTTTCTACACAGACCTTTCCAATCCTCCTAAATCCTTTAAGAAGATTGAACTAAGGTAAGAGTCATTGTCATTGGAATGCTTTTGTGTGGAAAACCGATTCCTCCATTTTCAAAAATTGAGTTGTGTTTGAAAACAATACTTGAAGGTGAAGGCATGATTCATTGTTATACTTCTTAACATTTTCTAAATGCTAGAACACTTCTTTTCAAGTTCTCTAAGGAGAAAATTTTTTAAAAACCTTAATTGTTATGGAAAATGTTTAGCTAGGAATTAACAAATTCCTGATTTAGAAGGTTATAAAGTAATCAGAATCTCTAGTAAAGATCATAAATTTCTTTAACTAAAATCTTAGCTGTACATATAACAAAATCCTAAATTTTAAAAGTGATTTTTCAATTTATAGTCATCTTTCTAATGTGAGCATGGAGGCTCTGTCAATCAGGTAATTCTTGGTTGGAGCCAGAATGCATCAGGTGACAGAATATTCGGTGATATCTTTGGCCCTTATCCACTGAGTGGCCTTTATTCTAATTTCAGTAATGAAGGGTCGAGAAATTACCAAATGTCCTCTGCTGGAGGAGAGAGGAAGTCACTCTAGTTGGAGACCTCTGACTTTGTCATATGTTGAAGTCAATGTCTAAGATTTTAGAGATATATTACAGTAGTGCTTAAGATTTGTTCATGGCACACTCAAGAGAGCATGGAAGGGTTTAGATAGGAGGAAAAAAGATTGACTATTATCTCCAGTTGAAGGAGAAAATTAAGAGATATTTAAAAATTTAAATATGAAGGAAGGACAAAAACAAAACTCTGGCTTCTCATTGTCAATACTGGCTTCAGGAGCTCACACTGAGCATAGATACAATATGGGTTTTGGCAGCCTAGCTCTTTGAATATTGCATCAAAATAGAATTCTTGGTTCATTGTTATTAGATTATATATTTAAGGTCATAAAATGCACTCGATGGAGTTTGTGATTTTTTCTCAGATAAATGTGGTTACAGAGGCAATATGTAGACAGATGTTCAGTATAAAATATCTTTCGCATCTCAGTACAAACAACAAATGGAACAAGTAGCCATTTTACTTGATGTGCTGAGGTAGAGCAGAGTTCACAGCAGATCTTCTTTGATTTAGTTTATCTCTGTTACAGCACAATGCCAACCAAGATGTTTTGGTACATACAGTTGATATGGAGTGTATTGTTAATTTTTAAGCTGCTTATAATTTTAATTTTTTTAATTTTAAAGCTGCTTTTTAGGTACAATGTTCAGTGATGACAAGGTGAGATATTCTAGCTAATGGAATTAAAAATACTTTTCTAATTAGAATAGAGATAAGTGAAACTTTTGTATTCTGAATAAAATGAGGAAGACATCCAAACAGTATTATAAATAGGATTGATCTCTTTAATTGCACAGATCTTGTCCAGAGAAGTAAATTGAGCTCAACTAATCCATTCTGTTCAATTTTAGCATATTTATGGAAAATCAGGCAATTAAATGATAAAAGAGGGAAAAATAACTGATGTTGCATTTTATAGTCACATACTTTATTTTTAGATAGAACTTCTATTGTCATAGTATTGTAACAAAAAGCATCCAAAGAAAATTTCAACCAAATATCAACAAATATTAACCAAAGAAAATTTAACCCTTAAGTTAAAAATGAAAAATAAGTTATCATGTCCTTCTCACATATTAAAATGTAATACACTTATATGATAAAGATGCTGATTATGCAAAACAGATATTTTGGCAGAGAGTTGGTAAGCATTAGAATATGTTTATACTGAAATATTTTTATTTTCTGCAACACTTCTCTACCCTAAAATAAAGTTCAGGAAAGTATTCTGGGTGGGAGGACGCACATTTGTAATCCCTGCTATTCCACTAATCCTGTCTGAGGCAGAAAGATTACAAATTTAAAGCCAGCTTTGGGCAATTCATTGAGACCCTATGTCAAAAATTAAAATAGATGATAGATGGATAGATAGATAGATAAATGCGGAAGAACAGAGAATGTAGTTTAGTGGCAGAGTATTTGCCTAGAATGTACCAGGCCCTGGATTCCATAGCCAGTATCATTCCCACTCTCCAAAATGTTTATGAAAATATAATTGTCAGCACAAATTATTTTAACTTTAAATATGAAGAAATTTAAGAGTCTTACCAGTTTAAGAATCTAGTTTCTTTATTTGTTCTTCAGTAGCTCTGAGATAAACATTCAGTCCTTGCTCTATGGAAGTTCATCAGTGTTAATAGGGATGGACTGCAATCTTCCTTTCTAGATAATCTGTCATGTTCAACGATCTTGATTTGGCTGCTTGGCAAATCTAATAAAAGAAAACAACTGTACGTTTGGTTTGATGTCTTGATTGTTTGTTTTCTATCACGTGGAAGCCAAGCTGCTAAGTCAGGGTAATTCCTTCTGTGTTTTTCTTCTCATCCTCTATTAATGGACATCATTATGAATACAACAGCGCTTTCAGCCTCCTTTGAGAAAGCAGAACATAAACCCCTGCATTACCTAGGCAGGAACCTAGGGAAGGAACCAATGGCACCACATCTCCAGCCAACAATGGCTTATTTTTTGAGGAACTTCTGTATTTATATCTATAGTGGTCATAGTTGTTCACATAACCACCATCTATGTAATTTTGTGGAAACCCAGTGGACACTTGACTTATGAACTCAATTTGTTCATGAGGGCTGGTTGTAACTCTAGTTGGTCAATTGAAGGCTTGGGGTCCTCTACACAGCCTTCAAAGTATCTGTCCTGCGTACAGGGAGATCTCAGTGTCCTCAGAAGGACACTGGCCCAGGAGTTTTCAACCCTACCTAGGGTAGTATTCCCTCCAGAACTCTTAAGGGTTAAATCTGTATCTGGGACCATCTGGAAGTATAAAGAGCTGGCATTCAGGTCACAACTCCAGACTTTATTCCTAAATTAAAGCTAAAATTCTAGCTGTAACCTAAGCTGTTTAGGTGTCAGCCCAGGTGTAATGTGAGGGCCCACTGGACCTAGGCCTCTGCTTCTTCACTGGTATTAATGGTATCATGGGATCATTAAATTCTACAACATCAAAAATGAATTTTATTTCTTACTCACCTGTCTTTTATTTATAATCTACAGGGGTTTTATTCCTCCAAAATTTGTTTTCTTCTCCAAATAACAGAAATTGTAATACCAATTATGTTAACCTTCTACTTATCATTCATATATTGATTCACTTGTCATCACTCTCTGTAGAGCAACTTCCCTGTCCTTCTACCGACCACACGGGCAAATTTAAACACACAGACATACTTTCACCATTGTGCTTCAACAATGGGTTATAATTATGTATCTGCTTTGTTTCTGCTACACTGAAAACTTTGCTAATTTAGTCAAATAATTAAATAAAGTAATATGTACTACAAGTTCAATACACATTGGCTCATTAATGAATTAGTGAATGAGTCCCCCTTCCATTCATTTAACATTTAATAAATATACTCCTCAGCTCTTTGATACATTACATTTACCTTTTACTTTAACTTAAATAATTAACTGATTAACTAAAACAATTGATTAATTTGTCATGCTTTTCTCCAAGTCAGTTTGCCAGAGTAGGAGAGAAATCATAGCAATATTGTTTAGAAGTCAGTTTTTCATTTGTATTGATAGGTCCTTGTATTCTACAACTACCCAATGGCAATTAAGTAGTAAATTATCTTTAAGAATGAAGTTTTAATTTTCATGGGTCAATGAATTTATGTCCCTGGTTAATACATATATTTTGACTTAATTTTGATATCCCATTTAAGTCAAGAGTTCTGTGGGCATTAAACAGTATATAATCTAAAAGTTATAAAGTCAAAATATAATTTCTTCTTATACCAAATTGAAGAATTCAATTCAATTAAGTTAATTAAACATCAAAAATTCAAGAATTTTTGAAAAATATATGAAAAATTTCAAATAATATGTATTTTTGAAAATTGACTACATCTTGGTTACATTGTTTCTGTCTGTACTAACTGGAAAATAAGCTATTAATATGCATGCATAGAAAATAACCTGATTTTGTATATTCAGTAGTTTCCTCTGGTGTCAGTTTTGAATGAATTTTACTTTTTAAAAATATTTTCTTTATGATTCATTTTTGCAATAAACATATTCTTGTATAATTATATAAAATAAGAATTGTTTCCTTTTAGGACAAT
Source organism: Petromus typicus (assembly GCA_004026965.1). NCBI lineage: Eukaryota > Metazoa > Chordata > Mammalia > Rodentia > Petromuridae > Petromus > Petromus typicus. The sequence continues at coordinate 13,825 of PVIR01007652.1, read as the reverse complement.
AACTACAACCAGAATATGAATAGTACAAAAAGTATATTTCAAGATTAGTAAGGCAAGCAAGCAGTTCAAACTGGAATTTCTACTTAAATTCTTCTTCATAATTTCAAAGCAATATGATTTAAAAGGTAATTTATCACAATTAAGCTGAAGGCCAGTATAAAGCAGTTATTAAAAATCTTCTTGAAAAATGATGTCCTCAGGTTCTTGGCCACAGCCCTGAAGTCTCCTTGAGGACGATGGAGCTCGTCACCTTCGAGGATGGCGCTGAGCAGCTCCCTCCAGTTCTTGACCCGAGTCTTGCTGTTTCAGCAAAATGGGCTCTGTACTGCTTCTCACAGCCAGGACTCCCTGTACCATCTGTGAGCCTTCATCCAGCTGATCGCAAACACATCAAACAACTTCCTTCCCCTTAGCTGCTGCCTGGCATTATTTCCTCTCAAATTGTAGGCCAGACCCACTTCCTTGATTTCATACCACTCTTTCTCTAAGCTACCATTTAACTCTTGATTCATCAGATTCACCATTGCTCTCATTTCTGCAAACATGTTGATCTGCTTTTTATATTCCTCAGTCCCTCTTCTAATTAAAGTGGGTGACCTTTGCATCCTATTGAATCCTGCTTGACCACTTGTCTTGATAGTGACCATACATAAGGGGAGGATAATTATGCAAATGTCAGAGCCCTACCAAAGGACAAGTTACAGGGTTAATGTAGGAAAAAGCAAGTGAGTTGTGTAACCTGTAAAATACAGTAGATGCTCAACATAGCATCTGTACTGTCATCATGAAATCTGTGCCATACTTTTAAGGCCACTCTTATTCTTCAATTATGCCACCTAGTACAGCACTATTATTGAAAAACAATCCAAATTTCATCTTCAGCGCTCTCTTCCTTATCCTTAATCATCAGACCTTAAAATTTGATCCTTTTCACACATCAGCCATATCCACTCTTCATTAGAAACTCAAGCAAAGGCAGTTTTGTTCCTTATTCCAGGTATATCACCTCACAAACTCTGCTTTTGAATATTGTGACTTTTGAGGCCCATGTTTTCAAAGATGTTTCATTTCAAACAATCTACTTTCAATCTACTTTTTGTCCTAAAGTACTTCAAACTCCACCCCATCTTACATCACACTTTGAAGCCAAACTATTCATATTTTTATCCACATTTTTATGTAAACTGAACATCTGTCTGTTGTGTTCTCCTTATAGTCTCAGGCCTCTGCATCGTACCAAAATCTCACTGTGCAAACTAGTTTTGGTCAGTTTCTGTTGTCACAAATTATTTTTTTCATGAGTTTGTTCTAATTTTTCTAAGCCCAAGTACACCTTTCCTACAGATAAAGTGCTATTTTTTTCCTATAATTAGATACCCTTGGTCTTCTACAATCTTCCTCAGTTTGAACTCACCAAGCTCTTACTGCTAACATCATTCTCCAGATAGCACTTTTAAAATGCTTTAAAATTATTTTAACCAATACACAGAAATAATAAAAGTCATATATATTAATAAGGTTTATTTTTGGTTGTTTTTGTGGTAGAAGGGATTGAACTCAAGACGTTATAATTCCCAGGCACACACAGTGCTGTTCAGTTACACCTGTGCTCCCCATTGGATGTTCATACATATATTTCTTCAAGATTTTGCCATTTTTTATGGTGAAAACTTTTCAATATTTCCCTATTTTAAAACATATATACAGTACATTATGGTTATCTATAGTCAACTTAGTGTGTAATAGGACACCAATATGTATTACTGCCTTCTAACTAGCTGAGTATTCACTGATCAGTCTCTTCCTTTTACACCCCCAAACTTTTGGTGATGACTGCTCCACTCAACGTTGATGAAGCCAAGTTCTATTTTTCCATTTATAAGTTGGGATCAGGAAGTAATCTTACATGTCTGTCTTTCTGTACCTGGCTGATGTCCTTTAATTTCATCCATTCTTCACAAGTGGCAATCTTTCCATTCTTGTACAATGGAGTAATATTCCATTATATGTTCATTCATACTGTAGGTACTTGTTCACTCATTCTGTAATTCGTTCACACTTCTATTGATTCCATACGAGGCTATGCCTCATGCAGCCTTCTGTTACCTTTATAATTAAGCTTCTTTTTTCTTAAATAGCTTCATTTTTCTCCAGATAATTAATAACATAGAATATGCACTGTATTTTACAGAATTCTTATTGATTTATTCTTTGTCAAGAAAGAAGACAGCTGTTATTTCCTGTAGTGTCTAGAACATGCAGGAATTTTAACTCATGTGATATGAATTACCACTGTGCAAGCACTTCATACATATCTTATGCTCTTGTTTTTATACACATTTTTGCTTTCTTAAATTAGATCCTATATTTCTAATTTCAGAAGTAGTGGCTTCCAGTTTTCAGTGTTTTCTGTTATGAACTCTGTTGTCCCATGCATAAGGTAAAGACTATAGCAAAATAATGGTGGAGAGATTCTGAACCTACTTAATTAAAAATTGAGTCTTCTGATTTTTCCATTCTCATGTGAAGTGTGACTTGAATTGAATTCATTAAAAAGGTATTTTCTTGAGAAAACTCCAGAAATTATTTTAGCTGAAAACTGAAACTTGAGCTGGTAGCAAATTATGAAATCCAATTTGTTCTCTGATTTACTGTGAAGTTAATTTTCAGTGAGAGAGAAAAATGTTCTTATACTTCATTTAAATTCCAAACCCATGAAATTCTTTCTTCCTTGTTTGAAACAGAATCTCCCTTTGTAGTTCTGGCTGGCCTTGAACTCACTATGTAGCTCAGGCCAGCCTTGAACTCCTGGCCATCCTCTTGCCTCTGCTTCCCAAGTGTTGGAATTATAGGTATGAGCCATTATGTCCAGCATTGTGATTTGTGGTACCGCGATCAAACTAGGGAACTTGTGCCTGCCAGGCAGACACTGGAACCACTGAGCTAAATCCCTAGCCTCAGTAAATGAAATTCTAAAGATGACTAATTTTTATTTTTGAGAATTACACTGGGAGAAATACAACTGATAAAGCAGTTAATTCTTTTACTATTGGGATAATTCTGTCCATCTTTGTATAAGATATCATATGTTTGCACATGTTTTACTAATATTTTGTAATTCATCCTGTCGTAAGAAATATTTTTTGTGCAAGAGATTTTTAAAACTATTCTCAGAAATTGGGTTTGTATGGCAGTTAGCATAGTATGCCAACATGATTGGCTTTGTGATACACCCAAAGGAGATTGGTGGAACACATTTGTGGGTATGTCTGGATGGTCATAAAGACATGATCTTGGGACTATGTCTTGCATGTTGGATGGCTGTTTCTTTGTTCTGCTTCTCAGCTGTCAAAACTAAGCAGCTTTGCACCAGCACACTTCCACCATGATCCTTCTGCCGTGCAGTCAGCCTACTGTGAATTAAGCCCACAGAAATTGTGAGCCAAATTAAAACTTCATTAGCTTTTCTCCCCTCCCTCAGTGCCCCACCAGAATTCACTCTTTCTCCACCTTTCACAAAACAGGGATGGTCAGAATCTATTCTACAATGAATGAGTACAAAGACTTCCAAGAAATTACAAAATAAAAGCAAATCATTTAATTCATTGATTTAAGACATAAGCAATAAATTTTACACAGCAATACTGGTAAATTAGCCACATTGATGTCATATTGAAGCAAAGGTGGAGGGAAAATTAGAAAATGGTAGCCAGGCTTGGTGGTGCTCACTTGTAATCCCAGGAACTGAAAGGCTGAGGCAGTAGTATTGGCATAAGTGCGAGGCCAGCCTGGATTATATTATGAGTCAAAGTCCAGCCGGAATTACAGAGCAAGACCCTATCTCAAAAACAAAAAATAAACCAAACAAAACAACAATAACAGAATTATATATATGGAAGGAAACATTACAGAGAGAAGCAGTGTGGGTGGTTATAATTCCATCACTGGGGAGTCTGAGATAGGAATATTTCAAGTTTGATGCTAGCCTGGTCTCAAATAGAACAAAAGGTGCAGTTCAGAAAGCATATAAAGATAGCTTTTTTTTTTTTCCCCAGAAAGTTTAACTAAATGAAAACATGGAGTATGAGGGCTAAGAAGATATTCCAGTGGTAGGAGTTGTCTAGCACAAAACAAATTATTGAATACATTGATTTAGGACATAGGATATAAATTTATATATAAATTCATTACAGTAATTCAGTAAAATTAGGAAAGTAGATGTCATAGTGCAGTAAGTTGAGTGTAATTTTTTTAAAAAAATCTTTATTGGTACATTACATATATGCATCATGATTGCACTCCATAGTGGGGATTTGTACCAGTATAAGACACAAATTATCATTTTTCCCATAGCCCTACCCACCCTACCACCCCCTTATATACATAAAATTTGTTTCCTTTCTTTTTTGTTATAATCTCATTATTTTTCCCCCTTCACCCTATTTAACTTCGAGTATTTTCTATTTCACAATATATAACACAATTCTAGGACTCATTTACATCTTCATTTTCTCAAACCAGAGAAAAGATGCGATATGTACCTATCTGGACATACCTTGAGGATATCCTCATGAGTGTAATTTTTTTTTTTAAATAAAGGGTAGCCAGCTGTGGTGGTGCACATCTGTAATCCAGGTGCACACTTACATTCAAACATTAGCACTGATAAAAATTTTTGGATAATGTGAATGACTAAAAATATCAATGAATGATACACCTACCAGCCTAGCTTGTAAATGGAATAGCAATCTGCCTGACTAAATTTATTTATTTATTTATTTATTTATTTAGGTTTTTTGAGACAAGGTCTCGCTTTGTAGTTCAGGCTGGCCATGAGCTCAGCCTCAAACTCACATCACAGCAATCCTCCTACCTCTGCCTCTGGAGTGCTGGGATTACAAGCAACCATGCCTGGCACTGTGGTATATGGTACTGATTGCTGGTAGGCATGAGTCTCCACACCTAGTATAGTTTGTGGTTACCAGGGATCAAATCTGGGTCCTTGCGCTTGCAAGACAGGCGCCGGAACCACTGAGCTAAATCCCTGGCCCCTGACTAAATTTATTCTAATAAGGATTTGACAAATTCAAGCATGCAGTATAACACTGGGTAAAGGATGTTGGCGTCAGAAGATGAAATGTCCCCAATCTGAGGTCATGACACAATATCTTATAAACCATACAGCAATTTTGGACCATTCTAGGCTTCAGATTTATTGTTTGCAAACTTCACATCATTTAGAAAATGAGTTCTAGCCTATTTGAAACTCAGCAAAGCTCCTGGCACATAGTGGAAATGTATATATTATTCCCATATATTTGTTTCTTCCAAACATCTTCGCTGAAAATGCCAGTAGTGCAAGGTGTTTTCATAGATGTCAGAGAAGAGTTGGAGATAAACATCAGCTTGGTCACTTCAGACTGTAATGGCCACTTCAAGCTTTAATACTTTATGGCTCTTTAGCAATACGGAGGGTCACACACCAGCAAAAGAGTGAGGATTGGCGTTAGATATCAGAAGTATTGATTCTGAATAGAAGCTTCTTTCAAGTCATCCTATCAGGATTGTACTTGAAGATATTGTTCAGAGCAGATGCCGTTTCTTTCAAAGATAGCTCAAAAACCTCACGGAAACTAATTGATTAGCAAATGTAACGTTAGCTCACCAGAAAAAAAATTTTTTTTGAACTAAAATCTTCTCTTTTTTGAAAGCACAGCTAAAACAAAACAACACAGAAAATACCTGTACATATTATTTTAAAATGATTATTTCATCTATTGATAGCTTTTACTGGATCTTACTTAATTCTATAAAAAATTTAACTGTTTTTCTAATTCGCTGAGTCATTCATTAATTTGAAAATAAATGTGATTTTTTAAAAAGTGTATGGGGAAAGAAAATACTTTTTAAAGGTGAAAGGTTGAAAGGACCTGCATTGTTCTTATTTTCTTTCTACTATGAATGTGTGTTTAGATACACACACTGTATATGTGTATGCATATGCATATCCTTATATAGAGATAGACATGTATAGCTCCTATCTTTTTTGTTAAAGTTATATGCCATCTTCAAAAATTTGAAAGTCTGAAAGCTGGTTGGTAATAATTATTCACCCTTGAGTCTTTGCTGATCTCTAGGTCCTTGAGTATAATAATGCGCCTCTATCCACAGGATGAAGTCGTTATGTTAAGTGCCTTTGAAGTATTATCAACTGTTTGGAGATTTTGTAAATCTTATTCTGAAGAGTAGATTTAATAATTTCATCTGAGGAAGTCCAGCATGAAATCACAGCGTTAGGGAAAGATTCTGCACATGTGAATACCCCGCAGGAGTAGACCTTGCTAAAAATGTCCCGCACTGCTGTGTGTGAATTCCTCCGCAGTACAGCTTTTAGCTTCTGATCTTTGATTCTTATCCTTTCAACACTTTGCAGCCCACAAGTCAGCGTTGCACTAGTATCTAATTTCCTCTCACTAGTTAGGAATGCAAGTAACTTCAATGGGAAACTTAGAAAAGCGATTGACTTAGGACTAACTAGAGAAGGTGGATAAAGTACTTTCCCTTCAACAGTTTTTAGAAAACTGGAAGGAGCCATTTGTTAAACAGATGCAGAAGTGAGAATTAATTTGAATATCCTTTTATGATGGAAGGCTGTTACACTGTTAAAATGTGAGTTTGAGGCTTCCTCATGAATAAAAATAACTCAGCCATCTGTGCAAACTAAGAAAAAAGCTGACCATCATTAATGACATTCCAGCATCTGCTCAGTTCCTGAGTGTGCAGGTAGGAAGGAGAGAGTGAAAGTGGGTGGACCGCTCCGACAATGATGAAGCGAAACCCTGGCATAACGGAACATGATGGAGGACGACCGCGAGGCTCGCCATGCCTGAGCACACTTCCGCATCGCGGAGGAGGACAATGGACTAGTGAAGGAGGATGAGCGCTGAGGCCCTTTGAGGAGAAAGAGAGCACATCTCCGGCACCCATTTGAATGACTGCGTGCTAATAAATGATTCACAGAGGCGCTCACGGGCGAACACAAGGACTAGGTTTCACTTGATAAAAACAAATAATGCTGAATGAAGGTGATTATTAATAATTCTCTTCCGCTAACCTAGATTCCACTGCCTGAAATTTAATTAAGGCTTTTCTGGAGGCAATATAAGCGTGTTTGAACTATGACACGTTCCTCCGTACTTTTGATGCGGCTTTTATGAGCCTAGGTAGCAGTGAGCTGAGATCATGTTAGGAGAGTGTGTGTGTCCCATTTAATCTTCTATGACACTTGTTATTTTATTACTGTTTCATCCGCTTTGCTCTAAGCCTGTGATACAGTAGCTCTTTTTCCACATGTCAAATATGTCCTGCCTTTGTTACACTTGACAGGCTGGATGTCAGAAAGTCACCGCTCTCTGTATTCTAGCCGTGGAGGAGTAAAACAATCGCTGCAGTTCTCCACCGATTGTTGAAAACTTTCTCCTTGGCTAAGAGCTGGGGTTTAGACAGGGAGAATAGTACCGCAGCGTGGAGAAACCTCTTTGTAGTTTTCTGCCCTCTTTCTTTTCTGCTCAGTGATGAGGGGAAAGTGAAGACAGGACAGAGAAGGGGGAGGGCAGACAGAGAGCTGGCCATTTCTCTTCGGCTTGGAGCTTCTTACCTGCGACAGTATCCGAAGCTGTCTCCAAAGAAAGGCAAAAACAAACCAAACAAAAAAACAAAAACCTTTCATCACTCATTTTCCTATTCATTTCATAGTAGAAAAGAGAAACAGCTGTTTCCTCAGTTCTCTTATTTTCTTTTATCCTATAAGGTTTTAGAGAAACTAAAATGTGAAAAAAAAATGTACGAATAATTATCTCTCTTTTCTGTGATAAACTGGAGAAGCGAGGATGATAAAACAAGAACGAAAGCAAACCTTTACCATGTAGCCAGGCCTGAGCAGGGCAGAGTTTGGTTCTGTACTCCTTTAGAAGTCTAGGCATCCACTGGCACATAGCAAAATGTTGACAGAAAAACAACGCTGTAGCCATAACGATGCTAACAGAGTCAACAGTTAGATGGAAATCCAGGGCTGTAGAGCCTGATGCGTGCCTACTCACAGAAAAGGGTAGGAATATTTAAAATCGGAAGTGTACTGGGAAGTTTTGGCTGTTTTGATGATCATTCATACAAAGAGCTAAAGTTCTGAAAAAAAGAAACTTCTGTTTCCCCACACCCCTGGCCTTCGAAAGCATCCAATGTGCATCTTTCTAAAGTTGATCTTTTAATTTGTTCTTTTCAGAACTTTGACAACAAAAATCATGACTTGCGAGAAGGAAACATTTGGCCTTGCTGAGCAGATAATGAGATGATAGATACAAATGTGTAGGCGAACACAAATGCTTTCTCTTCATGAAAAAGTTATCCTCTGTTTTGGTTATATTTGTGAGTATATTTCAGAGAGCTGAGCTATCTCAGTAGATCTAAGGATGGGCACCGGTTTAGAGGCAATGGCGCCAATCACACACAGAAAGTCAACAGAAATATCTCTAAAAAAAGAGCCCCTCTGGATTTCCTTTACTAATCTGATGTATTCAAATGCATAATAAAACTTTTCATGAGTTATTTATTACAAATGACCCCATAAACAAACTGCACATAAAAATATCACAAAAATTATATGAAGGAAAGTGACAGATTTTTATGGATTACCTATGATAAACATATAAAACACCAGTTTGTTATGAAGTAATTCAAAGTGCTCATGAAAGTACAAAATCATTTTTATTGAGGACAATTGCTTTAGACATATTTAAAGGTGTCTTTTAAAATAAACATAAATCAAAACAATAGTAGAATCTGTCATGGAATCTAAAAATAGTGATTTTTTTACATAGGAAATATGATCTTTAAGAAGGCATGTCAGGTGATGGAGTGTATGTACATGGTGTGTGTGTGTGTGAGAGAGACAGAGAGAGAGATAAATTTTATTCAGCCTATCAATATACAAGATATAGTGTCAAAAGAGGACTGTATTGCTTTTTCATTATTAAATTGATTGGCACATTCTAGATTTACCTAATGATCACATTCTTCATAGGGAAACTATACCTGTACATTGCGTATCTTGATCCTTTTTTTTTCTCCTCACCTTACTCTCCTTTTAGCCTCTCTAGCCTCCTTCTTTACACCAGCTTTGTTTCCATTGTTTCTTCCCATTACCCTTTTCTTCCCTCTTCTTTCTTTTCCCCTGTTCTCCATAGTTTCCTTTCACAATTGAACTTTTTTTTTTTCTCATTTCAAGTTATCTATTGTACATGTTGGACATTTACCTTGGAAAGTACAGTATTCTGAAAAAGCATATGTAAGAGGATATTAGAAAATGGAAAAAAAATATTCCTTGCTTTTGGGAATGAATGAAATGTAATGAAAATGACTATACTTCCAAAATTATACAGATGTAATGTAATCCTGATCAAAATACCTCACAGAGAAAACCATCCTCATATTCATCTGGACAGAAGAGATCTAGACTAGCAGAAATAATTCTGGCAAGAAAAGCAAGGCAGAAAACATCACAGTTCCTGACATGAAATTATACCACCAAGCTACTGTGATAAAAACAGCGTGATACTTACAAAAAAAAAAAAAAAAAGACTAAACCAAATCAAAACAAAACAGACTTGAGGCTTAATGCACTGGATACTTTTAAAAAATATTCTCCTGTAGTCTTTTTAAGAAGGTGAGAATGAATTTTTATCTATTCAGTTATTAATTTAAATTATTATTATTAAGGACTGTTATTCTCATTTAGGTGATAGAGCACTACAAATAGTTATTTTATTTTCTTGAGTTATGGATTGAGAATACAAATGTAGTTTTTCTTCATATCTGGAATTCTGATTTTTCAATGAAATATTAATGAATACATAACTACCCATGTTTTTCTGCACACATCATTACTTTTACTAAGATTTAACTTTAAAAAATGCTAATGCTGTATCTGCTATATTAAAACCAAGCAACACATATATTTGTTCAGTTTTTCTGGGCCAGGAATTTAGCTCAGTGGTTCCCATGCCTACTTTTAAGCGCAAGGTCCAGGTTTTGATTCCCTGTACCACAAAACAAGCAAACAAAACAAAACATAACAAAATAAAACAAACAAACAAACAAAAAACAGACCCCAGCTTGTTCTCTGAACAACTGTATGATTTACATACATTTTTAATACTCATATAGATTCTGAACCTGCTGTTTAAAGTTTCACAGCTATTTTTCTAAAGTAACCCCTCAGTGTGTTATTCTAGAGTTCGAATTTCTGATGTCTCTAATGTTTTCTCCTTAGGCCAGAGATGTAGCTCAGTGGGAATATGCCTCCCCTGCTGGCAAGAGCAAAGTCCTGAGTTTGATCCCTGGTAGGGTAGGTAGGGTAGAAGGCAAACAAATCCAACACAAAATAAGTAATTTCTCCTGTATATAAGGGATATTAAAAAATTATGTCGTCATCTTTTCTCCTTGTATGGACTCTCCTCTCAGTAAGTTATAACATTTTTATTTTGTTTTGTTTCTTAGGGGAGAGGTTTGAAACAAGCTATTGCCATATCGTGAACAGGCTTCATTTGAGCTCACTATGGAGAGCAGGCTAGCTGCAAATACATAGAAATTCTCCTGCCTCAGCCTTCCAAGTGCTGAGACTATAGGCACAAACTATCACACTAGGTTTAAATTATATCATTATTAAGAACCAAGGCTATCTTTTAGTTCATAAGGAAGATCAGCATTTGAACTGACACTTTCAGGCTTTCCAATAGCAGGTGCTAAGTACTGCTGAGGACAATCTTTCTTCAAAGGCATACTGTAGATAATACACAGCGAGTTCTTCTTTGCTTCCCACTGTCTCCAGACACTGAGAAAGGAAGAAATACCTATTGTTCCTTGTGAAACTCTGGAGTGTTATACTCTTAGGGCTAGTTATCTTATTATTTGTATGCTTGTCTGTGCTTTTTAATCTCAGAGCTTTCAGGTCCCTCCAGATGTTGTGATACAGTGATTCCCACAGATTGGCATTTTTTTTATGGTAACAGCGTTTTGGAACCTTCTGGTCTACCCTCTTTCCTTTGATTGTGGCTCACTATCCACTGCTCTTTCCTGCTGTCATTTTCCTGGAAGCAACAGAGACACCTTGCTCACCCATGCTGACCACTGTCAGAATCTCAAATGTTGCCAGTCGGTGTTAGGGATGTTTTGTCACATTTTTATTCAACAAAAATGTGGCTTATTTAGGTAGCATACCTGCCATTGTTTTATGATTTATAGAAACTATGCCTCTTCAAGACACAGGTTTGACACAAACAAGTCTGGTAACGCTTCGCTGTATTATTTGGGCACCACCCAACTCACTGTAATTCAGTAACATCATAATGCATTCCCTTTCCTATTAGAGCAAAAGGTGACTTTAGAAGTATTTTTAAAGCCTGCATAAATTGAAATTTAAGTCAGTCCTATGTGTTTCCAATATTCCTGTGCTTATCCACAGAATTGGGATTTTATACTCAGGCTTTAAAACTTTCATAAAACACTACTATTTTCTTTGCACATAATTCATATGTAGTGGCTTGGTTTTAATTAAACTAGAAATTTCAAATGCCTAAACCACACAATTTGAAAAATCAGGAAAAGTCTCTACCTTGATATATTACCATATATATCCACAAATAAACACGAAGCCATATCTATGAATATAGTCTGTCATTTGTGGACACTTCAGAATTTTGCATATAGAGCACATTATACATTAATATGTACACATACGTTTGTACATATATACATTCAATGAAAATATACATTACCCACATTTGGTAACATAGAAAGTATATATATTCTCTGTTTCCTTTCTTATTTAGAGACTGCAGCTCAAAACTGAAGAGTCTTTAAGCAAATGATCAATTCAATTTTCACTCTTCTTACTCAGTTTTGGGGCTTTTAACAGATGTTACTAGCCAACGCCAAGTATATGTGCACTGGAATAACTTTATAATTAAATAAATTGCAACACATATAATCTATACAATAAGTCCTGTTTTCCAGTCTGTGGTGCCCTTTCAATTCTCTGCATGATATTCCTGTCTAAAAGGCACTAATAGAGACATTCTGATCTTGAAAAGAAAAGTGAGAAAAATCAACATCTAAAACTCTGAAAAGTCCTGGGTAGTAAAAGGTCTTTGTTCTGCGGAGCATTCTCCCACAGAGGAACAGAATTTTCTTTTAGCTTTTACATTTGACTCTCAGGCTCTGAAATACAATAATCAAAGCTCTTTGCTACCTTATGTTGAATCTCTTGTACATGAAATCTTTTTATTTAGCAAGAAATGGAATTTTTGCCCCCAAATAATTTTATGAAAGCTTGAACATTTGCCAGTTAAAAATATCTTTCTTATTATTATGTTATAGAAACTCCTGGTAAGCCGCTGGGATAATTAGGGAAGATGAGGGGATATTTAATGAATTTCCCTAGGGTGCATTTGAGAATCTATCACATCTTACCACAGATTCCTGATAATTTTACCTTTGCTCTTTAGATCATAAGATATGTGATGTTGGAAAGCTTATATTAGCTATCTGAAACAATTCTGACACCTAGAAAAATCTAACTTTATCAGACATTTTTGTAAAAGAAGATCATTGCATTTCCTCTTGCAGGTTTTTCTGGGCCTCATATTATTCTTTGCAGAAAAATTCCTAAAAAACTAATCACTAGCTCATCTATTGATATATTTTGCCTTTCCAGAGGATGAGCATGTCTTATCTGACCAAACTGTTACTAGTGCATGTTTGTATTAAATACCTATTTTCTTATTTCTATGGAGTTGGTACATATAACTTCCTTAATTTCTTTTCTCTCCACCTTGTCCCTTTTCACTAACCCTCCATTTCTTGATCCCCTTCCTTTTGCAAAAGAAGTGTCTCTCTATATTCTATTCTCCTTTATTTTACTCTTTATTTATACTTTAGGTTTCTCATGTAGGAGAAACTACATGATCTTTAAACTTGTGTGTCTGATTTATTTCTCTTAATTTTATGGTCTCCAAGTACAGCCTTTTCCTACAAATAAATGACTCAGATTTTCCCACTTCTATGGAGGTGGAAGCAGAAATTTCAAGCTAAATCATCCAAGACTCTTATTTGTCTTGTACATCCTTAGAACCTCAAATAAATCTATTAATCATACTGACATACTGACATACATACATACTTCAGTCTTTGTCTGACAAAGACTTCACCAAGAACTCTTGACGGAGATGCTGAGATATAAGCAACACAGTGGGAAAGGAGTGGAAAATTGTTAATGTTAAATCTATAGTGCTACCAGGGCAGAGCAGGTGGCACCATAGGCCTCTTGGGCTAATAAGCTTAAAATGCCCAGTGTCTGACTGTGGTAGACAAAGTTGGCAGCCATGGTAGGCCAGATGGCTCTAGTATCATGCAATATAGAAACAGCTCTATGGCAGACTGGGAAGAGGTCAAGATGTAAGGAAAGATGCTTCATAAATATCCTGCAAATTACTAAGCTTACTGTTTGTGTCTCTCATCTCTCAGACTGATTTGTAGGGAACCAGGAAAGGGGATATTTCCAGAATGGCTGCAGGGGGCCTAATCTCCTGTGAGCCCTGATAGCACAGAGGCAGATTAAGGAATTAAAACAGAAAACAAAACTTAAGGAAGAAGCTGTGTTCTTACATGTCAGTGCTACTTTGGGTTGCAAAGACAAAGGCTCACTGAGCTTGTCACTATTTATTGGGGTCATGGGCAGTAACAGATGATTCAGATGAGTGGTAATCCTAAA
>PVIR01007651.1:23165-60459 GCA_004026965.1 Petromus typicus | reverse complement strand
GAGAACAGGTGGAAAGGAAGGAGGAGCAGAGGGGAGGAAGCCTCAGCAATCTATTTTCCAGAATTCTATGCATTGATAAGACATTTTATAATATGTCATAATGCTTTTTCTTCATAAAACACATATTTTGCTCAAGCTGAAATTTAGGTACCTCCATTGAATTTAGACAATTTTATAGTGTTAAAAGTGAATTTGTTACCTAGTAATAGGATCTAATTTCAGAAGCAAAGAAACTATGATTCAAGCCTAAAATAAACTTTTCCATCATCCAGAAATTCCATAGGAGAGCCCTGGTGTTCAACTGTGCAGCCTTAGAAGATATGAGAGTTACCATTTGTCTTTTTACTGACTTATATCTCTAAAATTGAGAGAGTGCTTTTGTAAGGGTGAAAAGATGGACTATAGACAGATCTCTTTGTAAATTGATTTGGAAATATGAAGTCAGTTTAATTATTCATGATATCTTATCCAGTATCCAATTTCCCATCTTTGTATACCGTGCAAAACATCAAATCTAATTATTAATCTTTTTTCACATATTTAGAAGTAATTGAGATCATGAGACCAATGTCTAGGTAAGTCGAGTTAATTCAGTAAATGCCTTATCTTTTCTTTGTACAGTTCATATTAAAATATACAAAGATACGATAGCTATTATTGTTAATAGACCATCACTGTAAAATGCTCTAAAATTTCTAACTTAAAGAGCACCATTCTGATAAAATGTGCCATCATTATAAAAGGCGTTCCACCGGTGGAGGCTTCTAATTATGCTTTCCATGCATAAAAAATGCAGCTAGAAAAACTGATAAATGGCCAACAGCTACTTCCCTGCTGATTACACAAAATTTCATTATAGTAGAACATTTAACAATTTAATTCTGAGCTCTCCCAGGAGTAGTCTATAAAATGTTTTGCTTAGGTCTCTTTTTATGCACTGAATTCTCAGTTTAAATAAAAGGTACATCAAGCCTTTGCCAAAAGCAGAGTTAAATAATTTAGTCACCAGAGATGAGCCTTGAGGTGACAAGTAATGACAGAAAAAAATAAACACAACCAAAATAGGTTCCAGTATTTTCTTCTCTTCTTATAATTATTGCACAATAATTATTGATATGGAAATAGGCAGTTTTACAGCAAAGGCTAATCTCCTGATTCTTAAAGGATATGTTATTAAATTCCCTCTAAAGAGTATACAAAATTTTTCAGGCATCATTACATAGTTTATTTATACCTTTTACAAAGTGATTCAGATAGGTGTGATAATGGCTGTCTTGAGCTTTTTCTTTTCTGTGTTTCATCTTTGCCTCCACTTTCTTTCTTGATGCTTCTGATTGCATGAGAGAAAACACAAGACCTTACTGAGGCACTCACGTCTCTTACTTCAGGCTTCCACACTGGGCAGGTGTGTCCTGTCACTCTTAGTTGGAAGAGCAAGCTCCAGATGGACCCCAGCCAGCTGCAGGTTCCCAGGCATACGGAAGCAGTCTGTGCCTGAGAACCCACAACAAAAGAGCCTCAAATGGTGCATCAAAAGGGCATTTATTCCCACCTTTCAATTGTGAATCCCAAAGATTTACATGGCATTCACATTACAGGGATCTTCCTTTGGTTCCTTCTTGTAGGACTTAAACGAAACCATTTTGGATGCTATTTCCATTTGCTAAATGTTGACTATCTTATTCTCTTCTTTTCCAAGGATCCTGGGGAATGATCAGTTACTTACTTCAGTCATACTTGCAAATACTCCCTTCTGTCACACCTGCTGAGATGTCCTGGCACTCAGCTACCTATACCTTCTTAGTAAAACATATCTCTGACTTCTCTCTGTGCTGCAAGCACAACACACACACCACACAGTTCCTGCCCATGCACTTGGATAGTATTTGGTTTAAGGAAAATGAAGGGGTTAAAACCAGATGAACGAGTGCTTGAGCTCTGTGTTTATCAGCTGCATCTCCTTAACAGGGTTAGTCACTTCTCAGAGCTGTTTCCTGCTCTAGGAACTGAGTCAAATCAGGGACTTGCAGTTGAAATAGCCTCTGACACAGCCTTGGCATTTCCGGTCCCCTGTTGAAGGCCTCTTTGGACAATGCTGCCCCACTCCTAGTGCTCCTGAAATTGACTCTTCTCTTCCTCCTTTTTCTTTTCATTACTTTTTTTTTTCTATTAAGTTAACATTGTTCAGTTGGATGAGACTAAGATTTGGAAAAGGAGAGTTGAATAGATAAAAACAGTGAAGTTGTATCCTGTTTCATAAACACATTGGAGCCTTATAATAATCATTGCCTGTGACACCTTCTCTACCCTCCATTTCTTACATTTACATGTAGTCTTCATAGCCAAACCCAGACTTTATCACTGTACTAAGGTTGTGTTTGATTGTCATAGCTGAAAGTGACTTCTCTCAGCCAAACCTTCCATAGGCTTTTAAAATATTATTTATTTATGTTTATTGCCTTGATGATTGACTTCTCTCATTTGGCACAGGTATGTCTCAAAGTTCTCACTGATTTAATTGACCCAATTGGCCATACTCTACTAGTGTTTTGCACCTTGAGAATTAGAAAAGTATATTTATATTGTTATCTCACTCCTAGAAACTGTAGCCGTAATCCTACAGATGTGCCTCATCCTGATACTATTTTACCATCACTAAATATTATAAATAAAATAATTTCAGAAAGATTTTCTTTTTGGAAAATCTCAAGTTGCACATAGTGCCAAAAATCTAGGAATTAAATAAATTATTATTTTCTGCTTTCACTGTTTGTTAGCAGTTCCAAGGACTGGGAACTTGGGCAAGATTCCAGCAAGAATATTATGCAGAAAATTGCTCTGTCCTCAGAGTTTGAGAGTACTCTTTTCTTATAGTTTGGAAGTTTCAAATGAAGCTATTTTTTCTCATCATATACTCTGTTTAAAGTTATAGCAAACCCCTGTATATGACCCTTTTTGAAGTTTCAGAAATTTAGTAAAAGAAAGCCACTAACTGATTTTATTTTAGTTGATTTCCCCCAGGATACTGAGGAGAGTTATAGATCACATTTTGTGCCATTTGGTGAGTATGAATTCATAATGATCTATGGTTGAAAGCGAGATAAATTTCTCTATTTGGCAACTGAGCCTTCAGTTATAACCTAACACTTTAGCACAGATCATTGTTTCATCTCTTCAAAACTTTTTGTGAACTGCCTTTGCAAAATACCAAAGCTATATTTGTAAGTTTTAATTTTTTAATTGCCAAAAAATAAACTGTACCCTGTGTTTAAGGAGAAGAGATAGTCAGCAAGAAAAATATAGATTTGTATATGTGATTCAGTTATCTAGAAGACTAGCACCTTACTACAGGTAGATAAGCTAGTTAGAGGTCTTGTAAGCAGTTGAATAGGCTGGCTCTCTAAAGCCCAGAGAGAAGGAGCCAACAGGAGGACAGTCAAAGAGACCTGCACTAAAGGTCAGCAGTAACAAAGGAGAGAACTGCCCCACCCATGTAGGAAAAATAGCAATGACTGATATTCAAAGTAGGCATCAGTCTGATATTCTAAGTAGGAGTCGGTCACCCTAGGATGAACAGCAGTGCTTGATAGTCTAATTAGGCACCAGTCTCCCAGGGTGAAGGACAAAGATCTTGACCCACCCCCTCCTAGAAGACTCCTGACTGAAAATCCTTGTACACTTGTTACATGACTTAATTTCTCATTGGATCCTTATTTAGTCAGTATTATCTAAACAGCTACACTTGTAATCTTATTGGTTGATCATGGTTTTGTACCAATACTATCTAAGTAACTATACTTGCAATGTTACCGGTTGACTATAATTTTGTCCCACTTCAAACCCACCTCACCTCCTAGTTTTGCTCCATAAAATCCCTTGAGGAGTGAGGTGAGCCGGTCTCCCAATTTCAGGTCCTCCTTCTGTCTCTCTCAGGCTGAAGCTTTCCTTCTCAGTAGAGGTTTTCCTACTCTTAACCTCTCTTGTTCCTAAATTTATTCTTCAGTTTTAGAGAGCACAAACTCATACTTCAGGTAGCTAGCAGGTCCAGAGCTAGGCTTCTCCCGTGTATCAACCTTGCTGTTCCAATGCATGCTTCCATTTGCAAATTAGAATTTTGTAAGCGGAAACTGACTTGCTGTTTTCACAATGATATTGATTTGGGGCAAGAAAATTTCTATGTATGTCCTCAGGGAGAAAAGTGGAAAGCATGTCTTTCTTTTAGCATGTATCTCTGTTTTAGCAGAAACTTGTGATTTCTTGTAATTATTATTTTAAGGAAAATCAAGACATTAATGATTTTCCTTACAACAGAGCAATCTGATTTAATTGTTTTTAACAGTTTATTCTGGTTTCTGACTTCATTTGTTTTCTTCCTGTCGGGGCCCTTTCCTGGCTCCTGCCTTCACATTTTGTCGCATGACAAGAAGACATTAAAGACCGATGAGAAAAGATTTTATGCCTCTAGCACTCTGCATCTTATCTCAAGACTCACTCAACACTTCTTTGTTGAATGAGTGCTTAAGTTTCTCTTTCATGTCAGAGTTAGTGTGGGACAAAAGCGAGGTAGCCAGCTTGTGCCCAGGGAAAAGCAACCACCATGACAGCAGGCCAACAGGACAAAGAGAAGGATGGCTACTGCTCTGCTGCAAGTCTGAGAAGCCAGGAAACCTCAGGTAGCCGTCTTACCACCCCTGGATTTGTCACATCCATGAGATTGGAGCTTAACTTTCCATTTATTCTTCTTCCCTGTTACATACCTTGCACAATACTTGATGGAAAGACATTGAAAAGTGCTATTAATAAATAGTTAATACAAACAGAAATCACATTCTCTAAGTGTGCCATGGAATTGATTGATTGCCTTTTTGCCTGTGAAGTACTTTTAGATTTTTCCAGATTAATTTGGAAGTTGATTTTCTTTTGAAGGCATTTTGTATAAAACAGTAAAGCTGTGTGCATAATCACTTCTACAAGTAATGTTACCTACCTATTTATTTGCAGTCTTGAGTAGTGTGGTGGTGACTCAGTGTTCAATAAAGTACATGATGATGCAGACACACAAAGACTTAAAACTTCTGAGAATGAAGAGGATTTCTATTCAGTGCTGCACCCTCTACAACCATTCAGTTGATGCTTATGTACTGAGGGAGAAAAGAAAGAAAGAACAGGAATAGATTTCCTGAGAGAATGAAAGTGAACAGTGATTAAGCTTAGAACATAAAATTACCATTTATGATTAGTTCAGTTCAATTAATTTCATCTATCTATCCCTCAATTCACTTATTCAATCAACCAGCATTTATTGAAAAGCCTATTCTGTGTCAGGCTCAGTGAAATGCCCTGAGGATACAGGGATCAAAGACACCATCAAAGATTTCAGTCTTGTGGTAAAAGACAGAGATGTAATTGCAGCATCAGGGGCAGCAGAGTTCTAAGCTAAAGAATGACTGGGGCAGGCATCATTTGGGGCAGGGGCACAGGGCAGGCTACAGCAGGTCTCCGTCAGTGACCAAAACTTGGTCTCTGAGGAAAGCTGAAATGTTCTCTGCCTTCCAGGACAGTTTCTGTGTCTTTTAGCTTTATTTCATGTTTTTCAACAGTGCTATTTGAATATTTGTAGCTCTGAGAAGCCCCAGTGAAATTTCTGTTAAGAACGATTGTGGATGTAGTCTTAGGCCTCTGACTGTTTGGTTAAAAATCCTTGATTTCGATGCTACCATTCCCTACTACAAACAATTTTCCAGCACTACTATGATTTCTTCTTAATGTCACCTTCATAACTCTTCTGGATATACAAGGAAGAAAGTCCAAACAGCGAAGTCTAAATTTGGCGACATGACGTGTTCATAAGTTTTTTCATATTATCTATGAAATGCTGTAATCCTGTTTGTCCCAGGAAAACTCTTACATTCCGTTCTTAATTAAATCCTTAGAAGCGAGCAGTTTTCTGCAGGCTATAATCCATTCATTCAGGTGTGAAAGGCCGGAACCTATTTACATATTCACAACCCTGATAGCTGTGTCTGGGATAAAATAAATTTATTTCTGAGTTGTCTGGGCTCTGCAGATATTGCAATTACTATTGTGTATTCAAGCTTTCTCCTGAAGGACTCATTTAGGGCAGTTCTGAAAAATACTAGAAATATGAAAATAGATTGTAAGCTCTTGGGGCAAAGACCATGTTTTGATTTTGCTTTTCTTTATTGCTCTGAAAATGCCATGCGTGCCTAACTCTCTTATAAATATGTAAATAAAAATAAAATGATTAGCCAAACTAGAATAAAGGAGAAACTCTTATAAAAGGACCTTTATATGTTAAATAACTGAACTTTAGGAAATGCAGCTGCTGGGAAAAGAACATTCTGGACTATGTAGCTCTAGGTTTATTTTCTGAGGCTCATCACCATGGGAATAATATTTGTTTGAAGTTACAGCAGTGGTCTAAGATAAGAAAGGCTACACATACACCTCAGTAATTCAGTCCCTGGCAAGTAGAGTAATTATAGTACCAAGTTACCTACCAGTCACTAGTGGCTGGGAAACAGAAGATGCTAAAGAAGGAGAAGGAGCAAAGAAGAATTCAGGGAGGGATGAAACCCTCACACGACTGAACTTAGCATGTTTAGGGGCTCTCCAGGGAGTACCTCCTCTCAGAGGAGACACAGTGTGAGTGAGTTCTGGGAATTACCTTAAAACTTAAAAAGAGAGAGAGAGAGAGAGACAGCATTGAAGCCAAAGCAGGAAGAGAACTATACTGATGAAAAGAAAGGCAAGGCACCCTAGGAGTTCGCCATCTCTAAAGCACAGTCTGTTTTTAAGATCTGAAATGCAAAAAGCGATTATGTGCTGAATAGAACAAGGGCAGATGAGCAAGGATGAGAGTGAGGGAATAGCAGAAGCCTGTGGGGTGGTCAGAAGGGCCCAGACACAAAATGAGTTCCAATTAGAGCAGGTCACCAAGGAGAGAGGAAAAACCCTTTCATAGCACATTTGAAACAAGAACAAGGCAAAAGAAAGTGCAGGTTCCTCAGTTATTAAGACAGGAAACAACTTGAGATGGAGAAACCTGAAATTTTGTATGTATTTTATTTAGAGAGCATCAACAATGAAGAGATCACTGCACCCCACAAATTGAGGCTTAGAAATTGTTAGTAAAGGAAAGATCAAGCAATCAAAACGTCACTCATTCTAGCTATGTTCAACAGAGAGATTACCTGTGGCGATGAAGGGAATGGATAGGAATCTTCTTTATGCGGACTCTTCTTTTCTGAGATCCTTACCGTTACTCACCCACCAGGGGTTGGATAGAATTTCACAAATTAGTGCTTAGAAGCCTTTGGGGATGACTGCCTTTTTATATAAAAGTGCTGGAAATGAAGTCATTCTAACAAGTCTAAAGTAAGACTTGTTAGAAATATTATCATTTTTAAATGTTTTCTTACTTAAAATTTGAACTATTTCTTCCCAGGTCAAGCAACCATGTTCTGATTCATAATGAATCCTGGTTTGTGAACTGAAAATTAAGTCAAATAATTTTAGTTTAGAAAATTATATCACTGTAAATTACAGATCAACTGTGCCTGTTGTTTACATTTTATATTATTTTCAAGTGGTGCAGTACAAGCATAAAGTCAATGATATGCTATAATATGTGGAAATACCAAAGCATCTAAAATGATCTTCTGGATAGATGTCCCTAGTCCCTTCAGAGTTAACTCATTTCAATAAACGTTGTATATCTCATGAGGCTACCTGACAAGTTTACTGAGCAGCTGAACTCAGTGTGACAGAGATATGAAATAATATTTTTCCAGAAATTTTAAACCACATCTTTCTGGGTCCCTTTAACAGTGTCTTAATTATGAGAGTTTGAAGAACATGGAATAAAACCACTTGCTTGTGCTACTTGCCAGCTGTGTGATCATAGGAAAATTATTTAAGCATTCATGTGTTATTCTACATATATAAAATAGAGAGTGAAAATGTACTGACATCAAAGGACTGCTGTGCAGATCAATGAAAACAGTGCCTAGTATATAGTAAGCACTCAGTCATCATTTGCTACACTATTATGCCAGTCAAATTTTATGTCCCTTATAGTCATTCTAAATTACCAGATATTGACTAAATCTTTTCCAATACTTTTATCCACTGTTCTTCCCTACTTTGGTATTGATCCTAGATTTGAATTAAAGGCCGTAAAGAAATAGAAAAGTTCTCTTTCAAGCCATCTGAAGTTCCAAGGCATATTGCCTTGAGAGGTTGTGGTAGAAAAGGTCACAGTCCCAGGAAGAGCTTTGGTGCTCTTCCTATAGACATGGGATGGTGAACATAGGTGATAGTAGGAGAAATAGAATCTCTACTGGCCCCCTATCTTTAGTATGGTACAAATATCTATGTCGTAGGAGAGGTTGCTTTAGGCAGTCCTCAAAGTACAGTTCCCTAAAGTAGACCCTGACTCTTGCTTCATAGATTTAATTTTCTTTCACATTTCTCCTACCTCTTGCTAAGCAGTAAACCCCACAACTAAAGTTATTCAAATGGCAACTCATGAGATTGGAGATACCAAAAAAAACAGCCCCATACAGAAACATACTCATGTCCTAACCTCTTAATAAGTGCTGGCCCTATTTATTTAAAGACCTTTTTACAACATCAGATAATCAGTGTATCTTTGAGCTTTGGGGCTTGTCATCAATTTGAGGCATTATGAAATGCTTCTCACTTACTTGTTACAAATATATAACAGTTAAAGGCCAAGGCTTCTCATTGTAGGCTTTTAGTTTTAGAAACTCTCTCATTTTTTGACAGAACTTCCAGCATAAAGAACTTCTGTTATTTGAGTCCTACATTACTGAATTATCTCCTTTTTATTGTCAGATTTTCACCATGATATATGTAATTCATTTATAGTTTTGATATTTTGGGTACTCCCACTGTGAACAAATGATACAAAATGACTCTGTTGCATCATTCAAAATACTATAGTCCATTAAAGTTAACTCTATAAAATATGCAGTAAGAGCAGGTGTTTTTAAAGTGTGTTTTTTTACTTATTGAACTTATAGGCACAAAGAGAAAAGTTGAGAAGGTTGTGATCATTGATTCCTCACTGCTGTACTCTAGCCATAGGTGTCCCCTCCTATATCTGAGTTTTCAGTGACTTCTGCCTGTTGGCTTTCCCATTGCAAGCATTTTTTTATAATGCAAGGAGAGATGGAATAAATAGTAGATTCAAGATTGAGATCATTGAAACATGGCAGAAATGTAATCACGTCACTTCTTCATAGCTGAGATACCCTGCCTGACCCTCATAATTTAAAGGAGAAGAGGTTAAATACTGCAGTCACCACTGGCTGCAAGACAGAAACTGGATGGCAGAAGGGCAGAATGGAGAAAACCAGCTCACGTCACAGCAACCAGGAAGCAGAGAGAGCAAAGGGAAGAACCAAAGAGAAAGACAGACCCTCGGAGGCCTCATCCCAGTGACAGGCCTCTAACTAGGCCTCCCCTCCTAACAGCACACCCTGCTGCTCAACTCAGTGGGTGTGTCCCTTATGCTGACAGACCCCTGGCAGCCAATCACCTTCCAAAAGCCCAGCCTTTGAGCATGTGCATTTTGGAGGATGTTCCAGATCTAACCCGGAATAAATGTAATCTGTGGCATCTCATAAACTGGATGCAAGTTTTCCTGGAAGGTTCATCTCTGATCCTTGATGTGGTTGGGTGTAATCTTTTTCATTTGTGCCCCTCCCCAAACTATTACTCACAAAACAAGATGTTTTATCTTCACCTTAGCCCAAGACACATGTGGGGAAAAGGAGTTCTAACACTACATCTCCTGTTTAGTGATTAATACTTTTAACAGTATGTTTCTCATTCTTTACATGTTTTACATGCCTTGGTTCTTACGTGTCTTGATGAAGGTGGAAATATTCATGACAGAAAGTTATTTGATAGAGCCTGGAAACTGCTTCATCTTTCATATCAGAACTTCTAATACTCTGTAATCAAATGAAAAAAATTTAAGATGTCTTTTTAATAAAATAGTGCCATTTCTCTAGGTATATTTCCCTATTAGCTCATTACACCAACTTTTCTTTTGATATTGTGTGGTAGTCCCTTCTCAATTTAAGTCTAGTGTGAGAAAATTGGGAAATAACACCTTAACCCTGGGAGACTGATTTCATTAAAGATCTTATTACATATTGGTGATCTGGCCTTGCCATCTTAAGAATGGCTCTGAGATGACATTGATGAAATTGCTACTGTGGGTAAAAGTCAGGTATATTGCAGTTGCAACATCCAGAGACACAGAGTGTGAAGTCATATCTAATGACCCCTGATTAGGGGTTAACATTCTTAGATTCTCTAGGTCAGAAAATCATTCCATGCTGTGGGCCTCAGCCCAAAATATAATTCAGTAGTTCTTCTCTATAGCAGCTACTTATGCTGGATCTCATGCAAATTAGTCCTGTATTTTATCATCCAGACTCCCCAAAACAATTTATAGTGTTTCAGTGATAACATTTATTGAATGTTTACTGTGTGTTGAGCATTGTTCTAAATGCTTGGTACATATTATCTCATTTAATCAAAACCTTTTGAAGTAATATTTTATATATGAAGAAACTGAATGCTAAATAAATGAGTGAAGGGAGAAAAGAACCTAAATTTTCCTGGCTTCCAATTCCACACTTTTAACTACTGATACTACTGTAAAACTAAGCAGTGTCCCTTTTTTTATCAACTAAGTCATTCATAAGGAGTGACATGATAAAGTTGAAAGTCTCAATGACAAGTTTTTAGGTTTACATTGCCAAATAATATTTTTAATTGAGTCTCCCCCAAAAGCTAATAAACATTCTCTTTTGGGGATTTAAATGCTTCTTACCTATCAGAGTTATAGAATTTTTCATAGAAAAAATTACCAACATTATGGACATATCAATTATTTAAGGCATTCAATAGCTTCTGTTTTTTTCTTCTGTTTGAGTTTGATTTTAATTCTTTCATCACCATTTTCTGTTTTCTACTCTTAGCGGTCTTGGACTTGGTCTGTTTATTTTTGTGCTTCATAGGTCACCCCACATCCATACTTAGTAAATGTCGGTGTCAGTGTTGTAGCCTTAAAAACGTTTTGTTAAACGACTTACAATTACAACCTAAAAGTGGTATTTATCTGTTCTTCACGGGGTAATAATAAGTGGAAAGAAATTTCTAGGAAACTGCCAATTTGTCTTTTAAGAGAAGTGTTTAACCTTTGTATTAACGTGGAACATGCATTGTTGGCACTATTATTAATAACAAGTGGGGCTGCTCATGAGGTGGCAGATTCATGTGGGATATTCATTCAGTGTGTCTCTTGCCTTAGATCTTGCTTTTTTGTATGAATATGTTCTGGTTTTTGATGCATCAGCAACTTTACTGCCAAATCAAGTGACTCAGATATGGCTTCAGCAAATCAAAGAAAGGAAAAAGGACTAGAGCTAGAAGAGTTATGTTTGCCAGAGATACTCTACCAGCTACAGACAGCCAGACTCTTCCTTTTCTAGCCCTTCCATCTTCCTGAGGAACTTACAACCTTGAGGATGCACAGAGTAGGTTTGAGCTGTTCCTTACCTTTTAATATCTAGGCATGTTATAATTTGCTTTAGCGATGTCCTGTCATCATTTTGAAGTATGAATTTTCTAGAAACAACTCACATTTGGGGAGTTTTGCATTTATTGAGCAACTGCCTAGATTGTGTACATTGTATTTCACTTAGGGTGTATGTTATAGTGTTTCCAAAATGAAATGAGACCAAGTGCTATCAGAGCTGGTGCTGTGAATGGAGACTGTGTCTGTTTAGAAAACTTAATTGAACAAATTTTAATAGTTGTCCTCTTGAGTAGCTCTCACAGAACTTTTAACATACTACTGTGCAAAACATACCTCCGACAGACAAGTCTATGAATCTATGATAAGAATGTTTCTATCCTCCCAAATCCATAGGGAGGAATCTTATTCACAAAAAAGTAGGATTAAGAGAAGGAATTTTGGGAGAAGATTAGGTGATGTGTGCTCTGCTGGCCCAAATACGATGAGTGCCCTTACAGAAGAAATACGAGAGAGCTGCCTGGCACCCTCATCAAGTGGGGACACAGCAGAGAAAGTATTACTGCTAAATCTCAGTACACATCTCCCAGACCTCTACATCTGTCTGTCCTTGCTTGCAGACTTCTTGACTCTAAAACTGTGAGAAATACATTTCAGTTACTATAAAGTATTCCAAGAAGTCAAAAATAGTGAGAATGTGCTATCTTAATGTTTGGTCTCCAGGGGTGAGGGATTTAGCTCAGTGGTTCTGGTACCTATCTTGCAACTGCAAAGGCCAAGGTTCGATCCCTGATAACCACAGACAACAATGTTGGTCGCAGTGACTCACCCTCACCAGCAATCAGTATCACATATCACAGTGCTGTGTGTGGTGGTTCATGCCTGTAATTCCAGCACTCAGGAGGCAGAGGCAGGAGGATTGCTGTGATGTGAATTTGAGGCTGAGTTCAGGGCCAGCCTGAATTACAAAATGAGACCCTGTTCCAAAAAAAAAAAAAAAAAAAAAAATTGGTCATGAATACCCTCTTTAGAAAACAGTAACCCAGTTGGGGATTTAGCTCAATGGTTCTGGCATCTGCCTGGCAAGCACAAAATCCTGAATTCAATCCCAGTCCCATATACCACAATGCCAGGCATGGTGACTCACACCTAGAATCCCAGCACCCAGGAGCACAGGCAGGAGGACTGCTGTGAGTTTGAGACTGGCTTGAGCTGCATAGTGAGATCAGGGCCAGTCTGAACTACAAGCAAGACCCTGTCTTAAAACAAACAAAAGAAAAGAAAAAATAAATTAAAAAAAAAAAAAAAAACAGTAACTGAGATGAGAATTTCTCGGTATACTCTGTGGAAAAAGAAAAGCATTTCAGAAGCAAAATTTGAGTAGCTCCCACCTATCTGGACATAAAATACTGTGAAACTATAAATTATTAGTAAATATTTCTACTTATTTTGGTGGCTTATATATTTTTTACAATCCTTTTAAATAATAAGTTGGCCATATATAAGAAGAACCATTAAAGTATTCATGCTCCATACCCTAGTCATTCCACCTTGGCAAATACACCCTAAAGAAAAAAATCTAAGAGACAGAACTAGATGCATGATTTTATTTTAGTAAAACATTTCTAACAACACTTTATGGCATCAGAAATAGCTTAAATAACAAAAATGTAGGGAAATTATACTGCATTAAATATAAAATACACAGTTGTCATTTAAAGTGATGAAAGATTTCAGCAATCTGAAAGTTTTAATGATATGTCAATAAAAGACAAAGTGTAAAATTAATATACACAATACATTTTTATGACAAAAGACTAAGGGGAATCTTGTCACGGAAAATACAAATATGTTACCAGGTGTGGTAGCGCTGTAATCTCAGTTACTGGAGGCAGGAGGATCAAAAGTTCCAAGCCAGCCTGTGCAAGACCTTGTCTGAGAAGAAAATAGAAAGACAGGAGAGTGTAGCTCAGTGGTAGAGTGCTTGCTTAGCATTTGCAAGACCCTCCGTTCAATCCTCAGTACCTGAAAAAAATAAAAATAAAGAAAATAAAACATAAAAACACTGCTAATAATTATATTTTCTTTTACTTTGTTTAGTTTATTCATGAAGTCTTTTTTCTTTATTCTGTTGTCCAAGTTGAAAAACCAATGTGGTTATTTAATATTATGATGGCCGTTTAAATAAATGTTTTGCTAAAATAAAGCCAAATCAGGGCAACTACCTTTTTTTTTTTTTTTTAATACTCAGGCTTAGACTTCTGAATGAGCTTGATTTGTTAGTGTTACTTATGATAAACATGGCACATCCTCCTACCCAAATGCAGATGGGCTATCTCCAAAGGATGAAGGAATTCTAATAAGCCAAGAATATTCCTTTACAGACCTTCACTGATGTAATGGGCAAATTATAGTGCAAAGTTTCAAATATCTGTGCAGTCTGACTGTATGGACTGCAACAATGCTTTTTGTCTCTTCATGAATGTGCAGGTAATAAAGTGCAAAATGAAGAAATGCTGACTGAAATACTTCTGTTTTATTTCATTGATGTGAGCTCCTTTTTAAAAAGACCACAGATGAGCTCTTCAGTGTCTAAACTTATTTCACATGGAATTTTTAACATCTTATTATTGAAATGAAAGAGGAAGAAATCAATGATAAACATCCTGTAGATGGAACACATTTGATTTCAATTTGCACAAAATTGTTAGTTATTAAGTCCATTGTGAAGCTCTCTGCTGCTTGCTTAAATGCCTCACACTCTTGACTGCTGAACAAGTGCCTCTGAATTTTCTGATACTTATTGAAAACATTTTTACATAATTTATGAATTGTCATTGAAAAATGCACCAGAGAAGAAATTTCCAAAATATATACACATTCAATTGGCATCAGAAAATTTTCTTTATTGGCTCGACTTTGGAAGCAGTGAAAGGAGTGAGTCATTTTGTAGCACTTACAAAAAGTTTTATCCTGGCTTAGAGCCTTAGGAATATGACTTACACAGAACTTTCTCAATCTGCAAATTAAAATGTGGGAAGGGCTTACTAGTGTACTTTGGATATACAATATATCTCTCAATTGTTTTCAATAATTTAAGTGAACTTGACTTATTTTGTAATTCTAAATTCTCCTCGGTCTAAAGACACCACAATTGCACTGGCATAAGCCTCAGGAGAAATTGAAGTTTTGATACTCATTATAATATAGACAATATTTAAGTGCACAATAAGGAATCAATGGCTTGTCTTCAATTAAAAGTGGTCTGGGAAGACAAGAGGTACCAACAAAGTGCCTCAAGAATAACTTCAAGTACCAAGGTTGTTGTCGTTGCTGTTGTTTTTGTTTTAATTTCCTACCCTGGTGTTCAGAGAATGTCCACATTCATTTCACACTTTTCACCTATTGTTTCCACATGTTGCATCTCCATCTAAACCAGATAAAGCAAGAAGGAGAAGGCAAAGTGCATACCACAGAATGCTTCCCAAAATCCTCCACATGCAAATCACCAGCACCACTTGTGGAAACAGCTTCCAGCCTCCTTCCAAGTCAGCTCTTTCAGTGGCCAGGATCCTAATGTGACAAACCTTACTCTCATCCATCAAGTAGTTTGCCCAAAATTCTTTCAGGAATAAGAGGAAGCCGGGACCACATCACAGCTGCAGGCTTTGGCAGGGAACATGCACCACTAATAAATCAAAACTAAACCATGAGAAAGAAATTATTCAGAGGGTAAGACTACAGAAGTAAACTATGAATTCATATGGATTTCTTTAAATGAGACATAAGAAATTCCCTTTTGTTATAGCAGAGTACAAAAATGAACATATAATGACCATGGGCTTTCCATGAAGAAAGAAATTAAATTTGGTCTTTATTTATCCAAATACAAGGATGTGGAAAAAAAATGATGGGTCTTCTATTTAGTAAAAAAAAAAATAATATGACAGTATATAGACAGACAGACTACCAAGAACTTACAAAGTAATTACTAAGTACTTACCTGTAAGATGTCGCTTTTGCAAGTCTATGTGTTTGGGGGGAGGAACTTCACAAATGAGAATATTAAGAGTGAAACTTCACCTATGGTTATGATGATTTCATATAAAGGGTCATTTTAGCATCAGAAAACAAGACCATACAATCTACAAATTCAAAAAAAATGTCCTTCAATTGAACAACAGTAAAATTTTATTGGGAGGGGGGTTACATCTCTCTCAGCACAAATGAGTATAAAAACTTGATCACAAACTAGCACTAGTCCATGGAAGGATGTTCAGGGAAAGCTGTGAGGAAGTTTTGAATTTCTGGTTTTTGCTGGGTTTCCTCATCTTCTGTAGCATATGAAATTCTTTCTTTTTTAAAAATGATATATGTTAGCAACAGATTGCCGGCCACAGACATGTTAGGATTTGTTCTATGTGGCAAAGTATTTCTCTTCTATTGTCTGAAATAATTGCTTCTGGGTTAAGGCTGAAATGCAAATACCAAATGTGCCATTCTTTACTCCATTCTATGCATATCACTAACTTACTCTTCACTCTGAGTTTCACTATTAAGGGTAAAGGTCAGAACAGAGCTTCTCTCAACATAGCACTTTGGAAGCAACTTTCCATCCATCAGAGCTGGCACGTTAAATCTTTCTGTCTGTCTTGAGTTAGGAATTATCCCCAGAAGGCCTTTGTTAAATTCACTTTTTATGTGAAGGTGGAAACTTATTGACACATCATTTTGGAATAGCCGGCTGTTACATGGCAGAGAGAAATGCACCATGGGAATACAGTAGAAATTAATTATATATTAGAGACCACAGGAACAAAGGGCTTGGAATGACAGAGAACCTTCCACAAAGCAATGTAAGGGCACCTTCCAAGTAGAGGTGAGCACATTATCAAAATGGTGTTGAGTTCCTACAATCTTCCTGCTCAGGAGCTTCTCAGACCTCCTGATATACTTAGAAAATCTTGTGAAACCTCATCAGTTTGGATTTCTAGCATCTATCCTCCAAGACTCCATCAAATCTGTCACTGAAGACTGACACTGATCTCTTTGTGTCTCTGAGCTTTGTGGTGGCTATTATTAAGTCTACATGCTTAAACAGCCCAGGTAATTGCATCTGAGTAGAACTTATACAAGGATACTGTGGAAATTTGAAAATGTTTACTATCTCTTGTGTATTATCACTTCCATGAATTATTTCTAGAAATCATTTGTTTTTTTTTCTTCCCTCCAAAATGAAAGTTGGGATTCATTTAACAAAAAGGCAGACAGACACCATAAGATGAAATTTCATAAAGCATTCCATAAAGAGAATTATAGGGATTAGAACCAATTGCAGCGTTAAGTCAAGTAAGTGTGGTAAGGCAAGCGTCTAACGTATATATTTATTGTAATTATAATTTTAGGGTGGGTGATGAGGCTCATCCCAGAGGCTGGAGCATGCTACTTACATGCTTTTCCACTGAGCTGCATTGCTGATGCTGAAATTATTATTTTAGTCTTCATAATCTACTTAAGTAAAAAAGAGAGAAAGATATGAAAAGCTAAGCAATAATCATCAATAATTTTCTACTTAATACCAATATTTAGCATTGTTGCATTTCCTTCCAGACTTTTTCCTCACTGGCATGTTCTTTGCTTTCTTACATATTTGTATTTGACTAATTCAATAGAGTTTCATTGTATTAGTTCTACTGTGCAGGCGCTCTAGGCTGGATGACTGCAGGATCACAACAGTCCTCCTTTCTTAACTTTCTCCTAAAGAAGTTTAATTTGGTTCGTGGTTTCAGGAGATTCAGACTATGGTTAGCTGGTTTCAAGGCAGGAAAGTCCTGATGGGAGGGTGTGGTGGAGCAAAGCTGCTTGGATCATGGCAGCTGGGAAGCAATGCGGGGGAAGACCATGAGAGAAAGAGGGGAGAGGAACAAGATAGACATCCTCCAGTCACACCTTCCTTACACCCAGAAGAACCCCAAGATACTGTTGAGTAACACCCTGTGTGGCTCCCAAACTAACCAAGTGGCCAATCACCTAACCATCACAATTATTTTTATACTTATCAGCAACCCCAGAAAGCAAATGGCTTCATTTTATTTTATTTTATAATGGGATATTTTGAATTAAGTTATATTTTATGGTGCAAAAATCTGGTTATAACACGATTGTTTTAATTTACTTTTCTTTAATGTTTAATAAGGGTGATTTTAAACAATGTTTATCAAACATGGGAACTTCCCCATGTTGTCTTTCCTTATTTATCTGTTTTTTTAATTTACTGATAAATTTAGGAGTTAGGAATTATCCCCAGAAGGCCTTTGTTAAATGTACTTTATATGTGAAGGTGGAAACTTAATAATTTTTTTTCATGGAAACTTCCTAATTTTTTTTAAATTTATTGATAAATATGCTCTTTTGTAGAACTTGGAACCTGTTACTTATTCTTTCAAAAACTATGATTGATTATTTCAATTTTTTTCTGGTTCTATAACCTGCAAGAATTTGAAAAACAGTTTGATAAGCAGAGTGTTATTCTTTGTGATGTTTCTTTCTCTTATTTTTAATTGTAAAAGCACTTGCTCTTTTAGGAGATTTGATTAAAATTGCATTTTAGCTTTTCAGTTGTTCTAAAACACATGTAACTCTCATCTACCCAACTCTGATTTGGTAAATGATGTGAAGTGAAGCTCTAAATGGATTTGCCCCATGATTAATAATCCTGTATTTAAATACAATTCATTGGATGCTGTTCTCTTGTGATTTGTGATGTTCTATTTATGATTCTATAGAGAACACACAATTTCTGATCCTAAGTGCTATTTTAAGCTTAACTTTTAAAAGTTCAAACACTTCCTTAAAAATGAAAATTATTGTGATATTCATTTATATTGGAGGATGCCTGTAGAAGAGACTGGAATAGCTTTGTGAAGAGGGAGCACTGAGATTGCTCTTACGGTATCAAGTGCAGGATATGTTTGCAAAATTTCCTTTGCAGATAGAACTTTTAAAGCTGAATTTAAATGACAGGTTCATTTCAGTTATGCAAGATTCTCTTCAGTAACCTAAAGCACTAAAATTATAAGCATGTATAAATAACATAAATAATTAGCTAGAAGGATGCTAATAGGAGCATTATGTATAATGGTAAAAAAATAAAGGATACCAACCTCCTTTAACAGGAGACTCTGTATATAACTCATGACAGTTCATTGTGATTATTAAAACTTGTTGTGGAATGGTCATAATCTGGAAAGTGTTCATGGAATATTAACTCATAAAAAGTCATAGTGTGATCTCATATTAATAAAACAAGATGTATATGCAATTATGCCTCAATTACTACTTTTGGTGCTGTATAAAGCAAAAACAGAAATATTTGAAAGAGATCCAATACAAAACCACAAAGATTAGCTGGCTCTCTTCGTGTAGGTGTAAACACATCTTCACAAACACACTAGGATTAAGTCACTCTTTGCTCTGGTTCCTTCCTCTATTCTCATTCTCTCTCTCTCTCTCTCTCTCTCTCTCTCTCTCTCTCTCCCTTTCTCTGATTCCTTACTATAAATAGACAACTGGCATTAAGTGAAATTACTTGGAGGAGACTGGCTCACAGCTTAAGAATATTTTGTTAGGATACTAGAGTTTTGTTCAGATAAGAAAATTAAATTTTTACACAAGTGCTGCTCATCTTCATTCTTTGCCTGTGCCATTAACAGTATTCAATGTAAGGCCAAGGATTTAGCTCAGTGGTTCAGGCACCTGCCTTGCAAGGGCATTGTCTTGAGTTCAATCCCTGTTACATACAACATACATCCCACATGCAACAATGCTGGGCATGGAGACTCACACCCATCAGCAATCAGAACTACACCACATGCTACAGTTATGGGCGTGGTGGCTCACACCTGTAATCCCAGAATTTGGGAGGCAGGAGGATTGCTATGAATTCAAGCCTGAGCTCAGAGCCAGCCTGAACTAAAAAGGTGAGGCCCTGTGTCAAAAAAAAAAATGTATTATATATGTATAATGAAAAATAGAAATAATATTTATTATATTTCATATATATAATATATAGCATTCTTTCTAATATATTTCAGAATATTATGCTTTTAATTTCTAAACTCTACTTAAGAAAGAGAAAAGTTGAACTCTAATAAATAAAACTGTGTGGGGAGGCTGACTATCTTAAAGTATCTGTTCATAGTCCCTGTTTTGCCCCTTTACTGGTTCTTTTTGTACTTCATGGCCACCATCCACAAGATGATGAAATCAGATGCTGCCAACAGGATTAAGTCACCAGATGTAATTTGTTCTCCTCTTTAATGCTCATAAAAGCTGAGGTTTTTATATTTTGGTTTTGTTGATTATTAGAGATATTGATAATATTATACCAGATAAAATCTGTGTCCTCTTCTTAGGCCAAAATATAATAGCACTGTAATTTTTAAAAATGATTAAGTAGGTTTTGCAGATCTCTAGAAACACTAAATTTTCCTATGGAAAAAAGGCCTAATGTATGATAAAGAAAATAGATATTTTATTGCAAGCATGTAAAAATTTTTTTGGTCATAAGACTAGATTTATGTCCCCATAATACAAAGCATTTTTTATGAAAGAGTATCTAGCAAATCCCATAAACCACATAGAAAATCAGGTTCATTGCTTTCTTTGTGATATACCATATTTACTTTGTTTTCTGTTGTGCTAGTCTCAAAAAGGACCACTGAAATTGGAAATAATTGAATCTTTGAATTTGTGCCAAACAATGTTCTGAATATTCTTTTAACTACAGAAAATAATGCAATATGGGGAAAATCTGTGTGTGTAAACACTCATGCATGTGTGTATGCATATAGAGAAATTAGAAAGGAAAGAATATTGTAGTGCTAATGGAATGAAAAAACAATAAAATGCAGAATGCATCATTGTGAGTAGGATTTTTTTCAAAACTGATATTAAAAGTATCTCATACAGCTATATCTCAAACAGCATAAGAAATTCACAAATTCGGAGTAGATAGCAGAGTTTCCATGATCCTGGAGATGCTCCTTCAACCATGTTCTAGTAATGAATTTGCTGCCGAGGAAGAAACCTAGGAAATCCTGGGTTGGGTGGAAAAATCGGGAAAGTGAGGATTCTTGGGGACCTCTGCACACAGACTGTTTTTCAAACAATGCAAAAATGTATTCATATTTTAACAAGTAGGACACATATCAGAAACTAAAGTCCTTCCAGGAAATTTATTTGGTGAGGAGTTTCCAAAGTTTCAGATTCCCCCATAGAAACAATGCTTCCTTTATTTTAAGACAGTTCTTCCAGACATTTTATGCGCTGCTTTCTTGTGAGTTCCAGGATCCTGCTCATCTGCCTTAAGCGTCTAAGCTTCCCAGCTCTAGTCCAAGTGGCACTTTCCACTGGAGAGAGAATTATCAGGAAGATCTTTTCCTGTGTGTTTTCTAAAGGAAACAACTGTCATGGTAGTGGTCCTACCACAAGTGTGTTGACTCCTTTGTCAAAGATGAGGTAGCTCAGTGTATCTGGAGTAGTTTCTGGATCTTCTAGTCTACTCCATTGATCCTCAGGTCTGTTACTTTGCCAGTACCGTGCAGTTTTTATCACGGTGGCTTTATAGTATAGTTTCAGGTTCGGAGTTGTAATACCCTCCACCATGTCCGTTGCTTAGAATTGCTTTTGCTGTTCTAGGTCTTTTCTGGTTCCAGATGAAAGTTTGGATTTTTTTTTTCCCTCTAGATCTGTGAAATATGCTGCTGGGATTTCAATCGGGATTGCGTTGACTCTGTAGAGTAGTTTTGAGAGTATAGCCATTTTGACAATATTGGTTCTTCCTACCCAGGAGCAAGGGATGTCTTTCCATTTTTTGATATCATAATGAGTTCTAGAATTTTATGTTATATATTGTGAAATAGAAAATACTCAAAGTGAAATAGAGTGAAGGGGGAAAATAATGAGATTATAACAAAAAAGAAAGGAAGCAAAGTTTATGTATATAGGGGGTGGGGGTGGTAGGGTGAGTAGGACTATGGAAAAAATGAGAATTAAGTTGTATCATATACTGATACAAATTCTCATTGTTGAATGCAATCATGATGTATACATGTAATATACCAATAAAGATTTCAATTAAAAAAAAAGTGTTGATCTCCCTTTCTTCCTGAGGTTGATGCCCACAGCGCCCCCTCAGGGCCTCTCTTCTGGTACGCCCCCAATATCTCAGCCTGATTCCAAAAGTGACTCATCACACTGCCTTTTAAAACTGACCATTAATCATGTCAAAACATGTTTGTTCAATGGACAGGAAATCCCACACGCTCTGGGAAGATGTTTTCTCATGTCTTAAACTTGTTAATGGCTTGATTTAAATTTGTACTTAAACATGTTCCTGTATCTAGTATTTGGATTTCCATCCTGATCTTTGTCATTTTGGGAGCGTAAAGAGTCTGTTTCTGAGCAACATTTATTTTCTGTAGACTCAAGTACTAATTACGCCATGAATAACCTGCTCTATAATTTTTTTGTGTGTGTTTGTTATCCTAAGTACATATTTATTACTGTTTACTAATAATTTGTTTTTAATCATATTGAATTTTACACTTTAAAATCTGTTTTTCTGATTTTTTTTCACTTTCTTTATGTAAAGGTTTTATAATTTTGTTAAGAGCAAGAACTAGGAGATCCTCAGGTGATATTATGCATGACTTGATTGTATTACAAGAAGAAAAAAAGCAGCACAAAAACAAAAGGGAAGAGCTATAAATTCTGAGAAAAGTAGAGTAGGGTCATGTGAGGTATTATGAGAAAATCACAGAAATATTTCTGGTAGTTCAACTCAGTTTCTCTTCTACTTATTAAACCTTCTTTGGGTTTAAAAATTTAAGAATAAGAAAAGAATAGGAATCATCTTCCAAAAGCTTATATAAATGTGACATTGATTCATTGATATACAGCCCATTAGCCTAGAGTTTCATCTCTTCATCTATCATTTCAATTATCTCCTGATTTCTCCGGGGCATTTGATAAATGGGAGACCATTTACATTTGGTGCATTAATGACCTTGGTAAATTTTGAAAATGCATCCCTTTATTATATGTCTATATTTTTAACAGTAATCTCATCCTTTATGCATGCTGAGGGACGGAATCATATCCATGCAACTCCATTCCTTGGAGACAATGTAAAAATAAAATTCTGAAATATTTGTCATGATGATACATTTCCACATCTTGAACAATAAGGAATTATATAAGAGTAAACTGATGCCAATAGCAAGAGGCAGACGGTGTTGTTTTTTTTCCTCTTCAGCCTCCATTCCCTGAAATTTTTCTTGTCCAAAATGGTTAAAGAACAAGGTTATTTTATTCACTTTAATGTTTATAAAATTTATTTTTGGATTATTTTTGTTTGTGATGGTGAATTGCAAGAAAAAGTTTTTGTTTGTTTTTTTCTGTAATCTTTGGTTGGCTTACCCAC
The DNA here is from genome assembly GCA_004026965.1 of Petromus typicus. Classification (NCBI taxonomy): domain Eukaryota; kingdom Metazoa; phylum Chordata; class Mammalia; order Rodentia; family Petromuridae; genus Petromus; species Petromus typicus. Next base: position 37,375 of record PVIR01007651.1, on the reverse strand, counting down.
AAATGCACAGCAACCAAAAGCAATGTTGTATATATACATGTGTGTTATAATATGTAGTGAAGCAGAAACAGATATGGGAGCATTTCTTTCTGTATGTCTATCTATCTATATCTATATCTATCTATCTATCTATCTATATCTATCTATAGCTATATCCTTCTATGTATGTATGTATGTATCTATGTCTTATTTTTAATTTTCTCTTATGGAGGGCAGTTGGGTGGCAGAGCAACATGCCTACTGCGGGCCTAGATGAAGCCAGTGGTACTTCTAACAGTGCTTCTCCATTGTTCTTTGGAGTTGCATTTGTTTATCAAGATATCTGAATTGAAAGAGTCCTGGAATAAATCAACATCTGCCAGCAAGGAGTTACTGGGCATTTCTATCCTTTGAGGGCTTTGAGAATTGACTTATTAGCTACCACTTACAGAGTTTAAATTGTTTATAACAGCTTCACTGACCATAATGTACATTTCTTTCCTATAGGATTCTGGCTTCTAACTTTTCATATTAATTGAAAAACATCAATTATCTTCACTGAAACAAAATTAATATTCTTCTAATTAACTTCTATCAAATATCTATGCTTTCCTGTCTGGTGTTAGTTTCCTCATTATTCTGGTAATGTTTTTGACATATCTTTGATCAAATAAATTGGAATAAGTATATTTGTGTTAAAGGTACTTTGAAATTATAAGATTAAATAATAGACTTTGGCTATTTTTCAGTGATATAATTAAAGCAACTTGCTTAGAAATAAAAGCTATTGATATTTTTCTGTCAGTGTTACATTTAAGTTTATATTTCAAATGCAATCAAATAATTTCAAAGCTTAAAAAATAGTATATAGGTCAGTCAATTCATCACTTATTTCTTTGTGGAGAAGAGTAGACTGTGGAATAATTTTTCAGACTAGAAATGGTTTATTTTATGACTTTGTTAAAATCCAGACAACAGCTGGATTTGACTGGAAGAACTCTCCTTGAGTTTCATCTCTGCTTCATAGCTACGTCTGTGTGCTGTGACAGATGGCTCTTTATGTGCAGGGCTTCTCAGTGGACATGTGCAGACCTGGAATGTCCTAGAAAAGATCAAATGTTGATCACTTTATATTCCTCAACTGTTCTGATTAGGGATAGAAGCAATATATTCCATTTGTGTGTTTGCTGGTGCCTAGTGCCATGCTTGAATACATAAGGTACTTTAGTAGTTTATGACAGTGAACAGATCGGTGAAACAATGGATGTATGAGTGACAAACACTTTGTTTCACTTAGATATCACCAGAGCTATTTGCAAATAGCTTGGGCCAGTATCCAAGACCAAGTGAAGAAAAGGGATCAGTGACAGATAGAAGAAGCAAAAGGCTAGAGAAAAAATTAAAAATCATATTTATTAACAGGAAATTTTTCATCTCAACTCAAAGAACTCAACCATATTTCTCTACCTTTTCTCTTTTGAAGAAGGGCTCGTTTGAGTATTCCCTAATTGACTTCAACAACTGAGTTCATTTTTCTTGTCTCCATTAGTACAATCATTCATACCAACCATTTTAGATGAAAGGGACAAAGTCCCAAGCTAGCAAAAGGAAAAACCTGGAGACCAAGTTCCAAGAAAGATACAAATCCTGAGGAGCAAAGAGCCCAAAGAAGGAACCCAGACCAAGAACCCAAAACTGAGATTGTAAAGCCTATTAGAGGAATCAAAGTAGAGTAGATTGCTAACAAACAAAAGGGAAAGAGCAGTAGTCTTGAGAAGTTGTGGAGATTTCCATTTATCCTGCTCTCAGTCTGAGGAACTCAACGTGTGTGGAAAGGTCAAGCCAGGCTGCCATGTCTTCCAAGTTATAACTGCTGATGTACAGCCTCATTTTGGGGGACTTTCTCCAGAAATGCACACTGGACTTTTTCCTCTGTGTGTGTCTTGGGCACTGCATATTTAACACATCTAAAATGAAAAACAGCATCTATATATTGTTGGACACAGGAATAATCCAAGACTAGAAATAAGCAGAAGAGATTATAGGGTGTCTGTCCTTTCTGTGGACCGCTGAACGTTGTCTCAGGAGCTATCTGGTGATTATCTAGTTTTAGAAGAGTGTGTACCTTTGATTGCTTCCTGTTTACTAGGTGAGTTTACAATTCCAGATAGCATAGAAGTTGTTTAGAAGATTGTCAGTCATACAAATTATTCTTCTCCACGCAATGCAGATATTTCTCCCATAGAGAGACACTACATTTGTGCACTGTAGGAAAAAATGGCCCAAATCATTTTATTCATTTTTAAAGTAAAACAAAAAAGTTTGGTATTTATTATCAAATTAATTTCAACATTGCTGATGGCCTGTGTGAATGTATAATATTAGTTTCCTTGTTAACTAATAAATTTAATAAAGTCTTTAACATATGTTCATTCTATATATGTAAAAAGTCATGTGTTTAACTTTTTAAAAGTTATACTAATATCTTTATCACTGTTAAATGCTTACTCTATGCTTAATTCCCTAGTTCTAGGTTATATAATAGTCTCCAAGTTTAATACACTACACTTAATGTCAACCCATTTATCAAAATCATCGAGAAAGTTTAGGTGCCCATTATTTTTTACTGGAAAATGCAGTGATCAAATACTCTATAAATTGATATCCCAAATTTGTCTCTCCTACCATAACATTGCAGATAATAAAAGTCGAATGTTTCCATCTAAAATAGACCATGAGGACATTCTCAGTTCAAAAATTTGTTTGATTTAACAAATCAAGTCTTTACATGCCAGCTCCTCAACTATGTAGGTATACTGTAACGGCGACTGGGGTTCTTAGAAACTGATTCTGGAGGCTAGATGCCCAAGTCCTTTATATGACATCTGCTAGCATCTTCTCCCTCTCTCTCTCTCTCGCCCGTGTGTGTGTGTGTGTGTGCGTGTGTGTGTGTGTGTGTGTGTGTGTGTGTGTGTGTGTTTGTGTGTGTGTGTGTGTGTGTGAAAGAGAGAGAGACGGGGGAGAGAGAGAGAGAGAGAGAATCGGGGTTGAACTCAGGCCCTGAACACTGAACCATATTTCTAGCCCTTTTAAAAAATTTCAAAACAGTGTCTGGTTAAGTCAGTCAATGATCTAGTCTAGACTTGTGCTTATGATCCCCCAGCCTCAATCTTCCAGAGTGTAGCAATTAAAAGGCATGTACTCTTATCTCCTGATTTTTTAAAAATACACCAGTCATATTAGGGCAAGATCCACTCATGTGACTCCATTTTACCTTAATTACCTCTGTAAAGATCCTAGCCCTAAATATAGTCACAGGCTGAGGTACATGGGATAGGACTTCAGGTTATGATTTTTGAGAAGGAGACTCAATTCAGTTTCAAATCCACATAGAAACATATTACTATAAATGTTAGTTCTTTTTCATTTAGATATAAGTGGCTTCTCCAATCTTTAGACCTAAAGCATAGCCACCACTTCTGCACCTTGTCAGTATAGAATAATGGAAAGTGTGCAGACCCTGGCAGCAGGAGGTCAAAGTCGTTTCATTCTGACAGGGAAAGTAAGGAAGTTTCAGTGATGTGGCCCCATCTCCCAGCTTTAAATAAATCCTTTTGCCTTTTAATCAAAATCAGTAGCCTTCCTTGATTTGGTCAGTGGCTGCAAACAAAAAAAACCTGATGGTGTAGGCTTATGTGGACAGCAACAAGCTCTGAGTACAGTACAGGAGCAAAGAAATGGTTGTTGGATATGTACTGTGAGGCAAGTATTGAATTTTTGCTTTAATAGAAGCTTTAAAAAATCTGGTGAGGCAGTGTTTTTATGAAATTGTCCACTATTTCCACAGTCCTACATTTATGGTTTCAAACAACTATGAATGAAGAATATTCTGTTTATTTATTTACTTACTTATTTAAATATTGGATATTGAACCCAAGGCCTTCTCTGGCCTATATATCCAGCACTTTTAATTCAGCAAAATTTGTATGTGTTTTACATATATGTATTTTTGGCTTCATAAGCCTGGCTGTTAATATATGTATATGATAATTAACTTTAAAAGGACTTACAAGTAAATGAATCTGATGTTGGCAGAAAAGGAAGAAAGATTGGAGAGGAAAGGAAAAAAGAAAGTATTAAAATATGTTATGTACCAATTTCCCACAATGAATGTAGTTATGTAATTTTAAATACATACAAACAAAAAATATAAATTTAATTTTAAATTTTCAGACTGTGTCTTGTTAAGTTGCCCAATTGCCCAAAAATTGTTTTAACTTGAGATCCTCTGACCTCTCCCTGACAGAATGCTGGTTTTTAGCATGCCTCACCACAGCTGGTCAAAAATATTCTCTAAAAGACTGGTTTTGTACTGAATACATACAAACATTTCTTGTTATCATTCCTTAATACTGCATAACTGTTTACACAGTATTTACAGTGTATCAGATATGACAGGTCATCTAGAGGCTTGTGGGGGGATGTATGTAAGTCATGTGCAGATAACGTGTAAGGGTCATGGGCTTCTGCCACTGTTGAGTGTCTGATCTGGTCCCTAAATGCCCTTGCTCATGAATACACAGGGATGATTCCACATCCCAGATCAACATGTTCTGAGATACAGCATCTTGCTAAGGCATCCTGTCCCTAAGAGGTCATCCCGTCAGAGGAGATGCCTCTGAAACTTCTAGTGGCACTTCTTTTTCTTCTTTTATACCATCACATACTACTTCATTTAATGACCACTTTGCATTTAGGTTTATAGACAGCAGATGACTTATTACATGAAATTTGGTTACTGAATCAGAATTTCCACGATGTGTATGATTGATTCTCTAGAATATGAATATTTGTTAAATTAAGAATTCAAAGGCAGAAGATGAAAATTTGGGAAAGGAAAAAGACAGAGTGACCATAGTTTTATTGTTGTCTTGTTTTATTTTTGTGAGGTGGGGACTATGGACAAAAAAACAGAAAGAAGTATGAGAAATGTTAGATAAGACCTACATTTACAAAACTCTTAGGTTAGAGGCCAATGATAAGCCAGTAATAGTTTAACATTTTATTGATGTTCTCAGTAAATCATTTTTTATTCAAATAGTCTCATACCTTCTAGCAATAGAAAACATTTTGATTATTCAATCAAGCAAATTTAATATTGATCTTAACTCAGCACGATGGCATATACCTATAGTACCAGCTATGTAGGAGACAGGCGGGAAGATCTCATGTGCTTGAGTTCAGAAATTTGGGAGCAGTGCATGCACATGCAAATATATATGTCCACAGTCAGATAGGGTGTGGCTTGAGGGGGCATCTTACTCTGCAATAGCAAATATGTTCTTCAGTTTGGCTTGGTGTATCTTGAGAAGCATGAAAAGATGTAAAGGTCCAAGCTAATGTGCTTTACTCTTACCATATTCCCCAACCTGGCTTTATACTTGTGAGTGTGTGATCTTGACTCCATCTATCGCCACCAGACTGTGATATTTATTGCTATGAAAATTCCCATGACAAATTTGTTTCCATGGCACATTTACCACTGTGAATTGACGTGGAACCATAGATGTGAGAGGGCTTCAAGCCTGTCAGCGCCACTATATATTTTTTTTCAATTCTTAGACCAAAGGCTGTTTTGAATTTTTTAGAAGTTCCTATTTCCTTGGACTATTAAATATAGGAAATTGTTCTTTTAATCCATTAAATTATTATTCAAACATTTTTCAAAGTGAAGCTTCATCTGATTTCTAAATTTAACAACATGTTCTTATCTTAAGATTTCAGACACCATCCACTTCCCATATATTTTTCTCATAGTGAAGTTTTCCAGATGCTTCATTTAAAAAAGTAACTCAGGACTAAATTTAACAGTCTGTATAAGAACTGTGGAGGGAAGGGATATAAATATGATCTCCCAGTAATTAAGGCCTTTGCCTTGGGAAATGTACAGATGGATTTAAGCTGTATGTAGTGTGCGAGGTGTGAAACTATGTCTAAGGACTGTAGAGAAGAATAAGAGCAGGTTACATGCTGGCTCTTGGTAAGTTCATAGCCGCCCATCCAAGGAAAGACAAACAACTCTGTTAGTTTACCAGTGGTTCTCATCAGGGAATGCCTATATCACCTCCACTTTCTCTCCACGTGAAGGCTATCTACATTTCTGAATCTCAGTGGAGTACTGGGTGATCACATTCCTGTGAAGCCTCTCTGCACAATTGTAAATTTGAATGCCTTTTTTTTCCATCAATCGATCTGTTACCAGTTCATTTCAGTGTTCTTTTGGAGAGCAGAGGAAGATTTTTACATTGCCCCATATATAAGGATAGATGGATAGATGCGGATTGTTGCAGTCCAGTGGTAGATAAGACACTCAGCAGGACTGAGTGGATGACTAAGACAATGGCAGAAGGACATCTGTATTTTTAAAAAAGAAAAGGGACAACTGAGAAAAAATAATTAATATTAGCAAATACATTTTTGAGCTCATTCTATGTACAAAGTGCTATGTTAAGAATTTATTGGTAGTAGTTAGTGCTCATTACTGGTCTGTTGTCCACCAACTTCTTGGTACAATGACTGAAGGAGAAATCAACGATATAAAAAGCAATGGAGAGACTCATTGTCCTGAGGCCTGAAGGTATACACAGATTGGTCACTCGTGACCTCAGTGAGAGCATTGCTGCACAGGGGTGGAAGTAAGAAAAAAGTGAGCCAGTAATACTATTTCAAAGGAGACAGTATAAAGAGAAAGTGTCTTGTTTTTCTTTTGGGAGTGGTATTGTTTACAGACCTTGAGAGACATGATTCCTTATAGACTTTAACTGGGCTGTCTGAAGAGCTATAATGGAGAAAGATGTGAGAGCCAGTACCTGGGACCTGGCTGAAATTCTGTTCAACTTGTCTGTCTCTGCTCTGTCAACTCATTTCTAGAATCACTTCTATCTTGCTTTGTTTGAACTTAGCTGACCTACTATTTAAGGAAGATTTTCGAGTGTCCAGTCATCTTTGCTTACCAATAGGTCATCATGTACCATCAAAACACCAGAATAAAGCGATCAGCTGCCTTCTTACCACCCAGAGAATTCAAGGAAAGTGCATACTTTTGGACACACACATATACACACGCACAAGCAAACACACACACACACACACACACACACACACACACACACAGAGAGAGAGAGAGAGAGAGAGAGAGGCTATCTTGATTGGACAAGTTTACCCATATGAATGCTACAGAATTTGCTTATTTTTTGTGATCACTTCACCATAGCATGCTAATACATATTGAACATTTGTTTCTATTAATGCAGTGCTTATATGGAATAAATTTCCTGCCCAAATGTCTTCCTGCTTCTGCATCTTGGTTTGATCAAAAATGTGTTTTCAGCACTTTTTCTAGTCGTCGACATTTATTCAAATACAAATAGTGAGTATCTGCTTTGTGCAGGGAACTTTTTTGGCAGAGGCTTCTGCATACTTCTAGCTCTTGAGGAGCCCATGTTCTATAGGAAAAACAGATAGGCTTCTAACCATCTAAAATAGAAACGAATAAGTCCCTTAATAGATGCAGTATGTGACATGATTATGCAAGCTGATGTAGTAACACCCCTTTCCAATAAAAGAAGTCTGCTATTCAAATACCAAGTCACATTTATTTTTTTTGAAATGGGCTATCAAGAATAGAAACACCCACTTTTTTTTTACTTGATAGACTTTTTCCCCTTTATTTCTCTCCTCTCATTTTTTGGTTCTTATTCTGCCAGTTCTCTGCATGGGCTCCTTTTATGTTCTGAAATTCCAGTTGAGGGACTTTCTCACTGATTATAATGATATAGGTCTGTTTTTACAGCTGTAATCTTAAAGTTTCTTAATAGTGCCATGTTTTAAACATTATTCTAAAATTCTAGAAGGCTTGAAGGTGCTCAGAAAGTAAACAGCTCATATAAAAAGAAGAGAACAGTTAAAATATAAAGCTTTCAACAATTTGTTTCAGATCATAGGCACTTCATTGAAAGTCTCAAATTCTTGAGAAAACAAAATTTCCCCCAAGGGGAACTAATTCACTAGACATATACATATATTAAAGCCAGATGAAAGTGATGGCAGTGAAATTGGACAGACAGTTTCTGGGCTTATTGGAGGCTGGAGACCAAGTATTTGTATGTCTTCTGGCATCTTTGGCCTTGACAAGTATCACTTTCCTAGCAGAGCATATTTTGGCTATTTGCATTTATGTGCATGATCACCTGTGACATCTGAGACTCCAAGGACTTGACATGGCAGACTATTATTATTATAAAAAGAGCTCCCAAGCTGTTAAGCTCAAATTGCTACTTTGGTGTTAACAAGAATGGTGCCACATGGTGAGCATATGCTGTTTGTGAAAGTCAATGATGCCTTAAGAATGGTTTACTCTCAAAAGAAGTCTGCTAGGCAGGCAGCTTGCACCCAAGCATTGTACATGTTTTCATTTGACCATCATAAACAGTTTTTAAGGAGTCAAGGTTGTTACTTGAGAATAAATCAGGTAGCTTTTGAACATTTAGATGACTATATCCACCATAAAACATAGCAGATATTTCCCACTATGTTTTTCCTTTAAAAAATGTATATATATTTCACTTCAGGGCTCAATAGATCTTTCAGATTGTATCTCGGTAGAGCTTCCTCAGCACAGAAGTGATTTGTTTCTTTCAGTAAAGGGTTTACTTAAATCTGCTATTTAGAAATTTAGCACTATCATAACTGGGTGTAAAATTCCTTTACTTTGGACAGAGTTAAAATATTCCCAAGACTAATTAGAAAATTTAAGTGGTGAATAATACTATTTCCCTATGCATTTGCTTTGTGAATTAAACTGATGAAGATTTAATCTTCTTTTTTGCAGTTTCTATTGTCTGCAACACTAGAGATCCATCTCTATAAAAGATTTTCTTTGTTTTGTTTTAGAAAGAGATTTGACACCTAAAAAGTAGCAGTGATGAAATTCCCTGTGGGATAAGCTTCAAGGGAGACATATTAACATGAAATTAATGAAGTATTAACAAAGTTGAGTCACTATTGATTTACTATGTCCCTATGTTATATGTGACAATCTTACACTTATGTGTGAGTAGTCATGAACTTTGTATTAATCACTCTTAGGAATACCACCAATGCATTCTGAAAAATAAAGCAATAGGGATAAACTATAATTAATAACTTCACAGGGTGATATTACCCTTTAGCTCTCGCAAAACTTTTCTTCCACTCTAAATAATTTATTTCCTTTTAAAGATCAGTAGCCTAAAATTTGAGATTAAAAAAAAGATGCAACTGAAGTTGAGTCAGTAAACTCACTTCCCGTTTTTATATCCTATACCAGTGGTAGCAAGCTTATGGCACATGTGTTGCCACCAGCCCACCAACCACAATAAGTGCACTCTGTTGGCACAAGAGCCAAGTATATGAGGTGCTTCTTCTAAACTACAACTTCAGGGTTGTGGTTTCCTTGCAGTGTTGGCACTTTGTGATAAAGCAGTGAGTTTCAGGATGCATTTTGGGTAGTCCATCTCCAAAATTTTCACTCTGTCTGTAATCCATGTTTTCTTCTTGGAAAATGGCTGGAGCATACAAGCTACTAGGTTAATCTTACTTACACTTGCCTATGGACAAATAATTGCTGTACACAAACTAGTGAAAGAGCAGGCAAAGGAGTTTCCATTTCATGCCATAATAAAAAGGAGAACTATGAACAGTATCAGAGCAAGAAAAGAGTAATATGCAATTACATCTTAATTATAATTAGCCCAGATACCAAGAATAAAATAGACAGGATAGACTGACATGATGGAGACAAAGAGCAGTGTTGTAGCATGTGAAGAACTTCCCATCAGCGTAGGAACTTTCCAACTTGAAGGACGTAAGACAAATTTTAGTGGAGAAAAAGTCAGTGGGCTTGCAGTGGAGAGACTGTTGGTACCTTTAAAATGCATTTTTCAGGAAATCGTGGAAACAGCTATCAGGCTGAAAGGAATTTGAAGAGGTTTCAGGAAACATAGATAAAAGAGGTAAAAGGAATGAAGTTTGAGGCAGGAGACAGAAAAATTGGAAAAATAGACAAAGAAGCAATGTTATTTCTAATCTTTTAAGGTCAATTACAAACAATTCAGTACAATTCAAAAATAATATGCAGAGACCATGAATATGTATCAGCACTGAAATTAGTGATTTTGAGGAAAAATTCAAATTGTTGAGGGTAAGAATTCCAAAAAGGTCAGTCACCCAGCCACCAGGGTTGTTTATTATTAAATATGCAGGTCTATCTTATATTATGGGATTCATCAAATGGTTTGATTTCATGATGATAAACTTTGTGAATGAGTCCACTTTTCCAAGTGACAGGTGTTTCATAAGGTCCCTAAGAAAAGTAAGCTGATAGGTCCTTTGATTTCCTTATGAAAGGCAGGAGGCAACCCAATCTTGGTTTATTCCCAAAAGAAATAGGGAATAGAATATTCATTAATGTCTTCATGAGTCAAATTCTACAGCCACAGCTGCCCTCAGCAGAAAGTGATACAGGGTTACACCGACTGGTGGAGGGACATTAGAGGGGGGAGAATAAAAGGAAGGATATAATGTGTGTATGTGTGTGTGTATGTGTGTGTGTATATATGTATATGAGCTACTATGTGTGTATATATATATATGAGCTACTTTGTGTATATATTGGGATCTTAAGTTTATACCACAAATTTATACATACCGAAAATGCTTTAGAAGCTTAAATTCAAAAACATACAGGTTTACCAGCAGTGTATAGAGTTGTAAGTTGTTCGATAATGATCTCAATCCAACTCCCTCCCTTTACCCATACAGAACTCTTCCTCCAGCAGCGGTAATTGTGTGGATTTTACCTTTCAGGCACTAGACAGTGGATCATGATCAATAGCAGTTCTGTCATTTGGGAGATGAGGCTGCAGGTACGAGGTGAGAGGCACTTCTCACTTCACAGGCTCTGGGAAACCAGTGTCCTCTCCAATTTTTATCCTGCTGCACTAATGCTGTGTGCGTGTGTGTGTTCATCTTGAGTCCCATGTCTTGTGTGAACTCGTTCCTTTCATTAAAGACGTTCTATATTTAAATGAATGCTACACCAATTTATACATGGTTCCGTTGCTGAAAGACCCGGATCCTTAAAGAATATGAATTAAGAACAGTGCCTGTGTATTTTTATTTTTTCCTTTTATCACAGATCTTGACTCGTACTAAAGTGCTGCTCTATTTTAAAAGTCAAAATAACATTTAACACATGTACAGTTTAGAAAATCTATTTTCTGAATCATTTCCACTTATGGAAAGCATAGTATTTGAAAAGCAAGTATCCCTCACAAATCAAAACTGATGTTTGAACACAAAAGATGCATTTGCCAAATTACTTCTTCTCCCAGGTGCTCCATTAGGGACACTGGAGACAGTAAATAGAAATTAATTTCTATCATATGCATGTCTTTCTCCTTTTTTCTGAAAATTCACTTGCTTCTTTCCAGTTGGAACATTCTGACTCAAAGCTCTCATCCCCTGACTTTTCTCTGGCCCCGCTGCTGTGACACTCACACCATTTCCTTTTCCCTGTATCGAGGAGTTTTATTGTTTCTGTTTTCTATTTCTACCCTATACTTTTTGGTGAGCAAGACAGCAAATCTTTTAACAGTTCACAATCACCATACCCTACAATAACTGGATCAGGGAGTGAGGCTGTATTAAGTGCCTTAGGCTGAAGAGGGGAAATCACCCATGGACAGCAGGGTCAGAAAAAGAAGAACATAGCAGCTGGGAGAACAATGAAAGAATTAAAACACACACACACACACGTGTGTGTGTGTGTGTGTGTGTATGTGTGTGTGTGTAGGGACACACAGCACACAATTATCAGTGCATTGAGAATGTCATTACTCTAAGTATCTAAAGATTTATTGAATTTTAATCTTGGTTTTTGTTGTTTTGTTTTGTTTTTTGGTTACTCAACTCAGTGACCATGAGCATATAATTTCACTAAACTTCACTTTTCTTTTTGGAATATCTAGAATCAAAATCACCTGCCAGGTTTATAATAAGGAAAGCATAAGTCCTTCTGCAAATATAGCCTTGAATGCCATTAGTTCTTAAAAACCATATTCTGCTGGAACTGCAGAAGAAACTTAAAGCCAGCTAGAGGAGGGCCGTGGGGAATGGAATTCTTTTCTTCCTTTATTATTCAGGCTTTGCAGGGGAGCATTAGGATTCACCCTTAACATGGTGTGACATCTAGGTGTTATGTTTTAAACAGAGTGACGATTTCTATTTACTGCTTTTATTAGTCTGACCTTGTTTCCAGTTTAAGTAGGTATTCGCTTCTCCTTCCCTCTCTTAATAGCAGTTTCTTTCAAGAAGTGGAGTTTCATTTTCTCGTTCCTTGGAAGTGACCACAGTATTGTGTTTGCCTTTGTTCATCTCCTAAATTGACAGGACGAGCTGTGCCTGACCCATTTTCCTGGTGACCTCATCCTCGGGGCTCCTGTTGCTCCTCTGGGCAACAGACCTCTCGAGCCTTGTCACAGTGTCAGGACAGTGAAACTCTGGGCTCAAGAACATCTCCCTGGTAGTGGAAAGAGTTTTCTCCAAATTTACTGAGTCACTTCTCAATTTTGCCTCTTTTCTCTTAGGCTCATCATATTCCTGTAGCTAAGGATGAAAATATTGAAAAACATTATGATAAAAATGAGGACTTTAATATTGATTTTCATCTTTAAATATCCATGGGATACAATTAAAGTGGGTAATTGGAGATTATTAGAAAATAGTCTCAGATATTTAAGTCACCATACCTCTATGCAGCAACCAGTACCACATACCACAGTGCTGGGCATGGTGGCTCACGCCTGTAATCCCAGCACTCGAGAGGCAGAGGCAGGAGGATTGCTGTGATGTGAGTTTGAAGATGAGCTCAGGGCCAGCCTGAACTACAAAGTGAGACCCTGTCTCAAAGAAAAAAGAAAGAAAAAGAAAAAGAAAAGAAAAACTTTTGAATTGTAGGATGATGGAATTCTGAATATTTTAAGCAAATTTTCATTTAGGTGAATGTATGTGGATTGTCTTGATTGAATTATAAAATGTGGGAAAATAGAGATTTTATAGAAACTACAGGAAATGTGAATCTATGAAGAATGCTGTGCAACCTTCTTATAATTTATGCTATTTTACTATTTATTATTCTGAAGTAGAGTTTCTAGGGCAAATATGGGTACACTGTCATAATGATAAATTAGATAGTTTAATCCAACTTCACCAATGATAACTCAGATTCCTCTTACAAATATAGTGCAAGGACAGCTTTTTCATGTTTTCCCCTAATTCCATCACAAACACCTAATTATAGAACAACAGTTGAAAAAAAAAGGAAAAAAAAAAAGCATTCGGGGAAAAGGGTTTATAGGTAATCAGTGTAAAGAAGCAGCTCTTGCTGAGAGGAATATGGCTGAGTAACCTTTCTCTGAGGCCTTTTCCACTTGGTTTCAAGTCCTGGGTGACCTGTTCTTCTCATCCATCTCATCATTTGGAAATCAAAAAATAGGAAGCTGCAACACCGACTCTTGTTCAAGATAAACTCTGTGACCGCCTCACAGGGCCCTGTCTTCTGCAGGAGTTCGGTTGACCACATGACTCTTTGCATTTGGGGATTTATTAATGAGCCAGCAACTGATCTCACAGAGCTGGAGAACACTGCCATTCAGGCCTTCATCCATAATCATGGTTATTTCTTCCCTTTCAGAAGCTCAAATGAGGATTTCTTCAAAATCGGATAAAACAGAAGCCACTTCTCCCTGTGCAGATATGGGTGCCTTCCCTTAATCCTAGTGAAATGGTCACTTTGAACAAAAGCACTACAGTGAGGTACCAGCATTAGGTATTTTGTTGAGAAAGAAATAATTTTTTTGTGGTAGGTAGGGAAAAACCAGAAGAGGGCCAAAATTATTTTTGAGAATTAAATGACTTAGTGAAAAAGCATATAGGGCCGGGGAGTTAGCTCAGTGGTTCCGGCGCCTGTCTTGCAAGTGCAAGGGCCCGGGTTTGATTCCCCGGTAACCACATAACAATACTGGGTGTGGAGACCCACACCCAGCAGCAACCAGTACCACATACCACAGTGCCGGGCGTGGTGGCTCACGCCTGTAATCCCAGCACTCGGGAGGCAGAGGCAGGAGGATTGT